>JAAAKM020000079.1:0-34462 GCA_010016025.2 Alatinidae sp. Z8VKAUB7J3 | reverse complement strand
ATTTATGTGAAGCAAACGTTGTCCGGAAACAGATTGCTGCGTCTTCTTTTAACCGTCCTTTATTAAGACTTGGCATAAGACATCTATTGCATACACACAAAACCAAGATTTACACCAATGTAGGTATTGAGTTTTCACTTGCGGTACATGTCCCCTATCGAATGATAACCAGATGGCTCGTTCGATCGAAAACAACGATAATAGGCTTCAAAACTTGCTTACTGCGTCCAAGAACATATATTATCTTTAAAACAAATATATTGTTGTATTAAACAATTTCCAGGTGTATCCGACCCTGGCTGAAAAATATGAGGAAAAAGTCTCCAAGCGTTTCTCCGCAACTACCCTGCTACTACTTTGGTCTTAGGCAAGTTGTTTGATTTTCTGTTGCATCACCCTCGCGGTTCTAAAATGTAGACATTTTCTCGCTTTCAACGGGTTGAAACACCTTTCTACCTTGCTGGACCTTCAGGATCCTTCGGTTGCTCTATTTGTGATCCGAGAGTCGTCTTTGAGTTGAGCATAGTATAAGATTCCTAGTTTCCTATAGTGACCGCAACCATTTTTGAGATTATTTGCTATAATATCATTAAGAAAGTATCATCGAGAAGAGAGGATTTGAAATGTTAAATTTGAAAAGAACACTAGAGAAATAGAAAATATGTCACCCCCGGGGATCGAACCCGCGACCCACATCCCCGCGGCGTGCGCTCTACCAACATAGCTATGTTGACCTCCGACGGTAACATACTCTATTTCTCGTGTAGAAATATCATTAAACGTTACCAAACGTTCAAATCCTTCTAAACATGTAAGATTGCAATAAATTGTTTATAAATGCAATTAAAAAAACTAGCACTTGTGGGGAAAACATGGAACGAAGAGCATATTGCTAACTCAACATTGAACACGTAGCCCTATTAACTAATGCTGTGTGGTAAATTGTAAGAGGGCTGCAGGTTATCTACATTGTTTTCAGGGAAATACGAGAGCCAAAAAGATTGTTAAAGACCGCTCTAAGGGACAGTGTATCCCATTTTGTCATCAGCTGTTCTATTTGAATCGCACGTTTTTTGTTTCAAGTATTTCTGTGGTAGCAAGTGTAGAAGAAGATCGAGCACTTATACCAAGCACTTAAAGAGATGTATATGTATTAGTTTAAATCTGACCAAAATGTACCATCAGCCGTTAGTGAGTTAAGAATGTGCACATAGTTGTATGAAATTTGCAAGATTTTGAGAGAAGCCTCCTCCTTTTACATGACAATATTGAGAGGCAAGGATACTATTGAGCTATGTACATATGGCCCCCTTCCCAATTGCGGGAAATACCAACAGAAGTTAACCAAATTTAGAAAGCCAGCTCCTGTAAGATTTTATGCTTCATAGCTACATTAATAAAAGTGAATTAATGAAAGTAGTAGGCCTGTGCCATCAATCTCATAGTTCGAGTCAAAATTCGAGCTCATCTCTCTATCTTGTACATTCTCGAAGGGAGGATCCAGAAGTGTAGAGACTGACTCTACTCCAATATTAACATGAACTTGTCACGCATATGGACCTTCGTTGCCTTACATACTTAACATTTTTGCTGCATGAACAGCAGACCTGCATACAGTTTCTCGTTCTACTTGAAACATGCGAAGGAAAGCCTACCAACACTACTGAGTGGTGTAGGTAAACCTAGATTCATGGATTGAATTATTAATAGACTTTGGATAACACGATATCCAAACAAAAGATTTGAAACCAGAGGCAGTTGCCATGGGTTTTCTGTTAGTATCGCCTGTCTCAAATGGCTCAAGACAAGTGTGATTCCTAGCGGTGACCGCGAAATTATCTAAAGGCTTCTTGATCAGCGTACAGGTTCATGTGAGATATTACTCACAGGCGAGTGTTGATTACTATTCTGTTGTGATAGCACATTTAACGCATCCCGTCCAAGTTGGTTGTCAAGGTAACGGTGGTATCTTTGTATTAAAAGGGGAGTTCCGTTTCAGTGCGATTACTCAAAGCGCCTTTTGTGCTCACACTTTTGTCTGATAAGATTGTTCCTTGGAGTGTAGCAAACAAAACAGAATAACGAATAGTTGTAAAAACAGTTTAATTCGCTGGTCTAGTACTAAAGAACTTCAAAGAATCATATCGATCTGATCTGCAAGGAAGTCCTTTTTATCTTGTGCAGAAGACTTCCCGTTGTCAATATTTGCAGGTGCGAGGATGTCGACGTTGGCTTTACACAGTGCACTGTACAAGGAGCATCAGGGAACTGATTACTTGTCTAGAACGTTTCAGTCGAACGAAGTGCACACTCCGAAGAATACAAACAGAGGGACTATAGATGAAGATTGGTGAGTGTCTCGACTATGCTGTTTTTTGCTTAGTTATTCATTAACTAATCATTATCATTACCTTTCAAAATACAGGGGCCTTCGCGTTCGTCGTGAAAGGGTATACATGATCAAATGAATTCTCTGTTCAGCCGTTTCTCATCAGACTCTAAGTTGGGTTGTAGCTACATCTTGTTAATTAAGAAGAGCATGTTATTCGGATGTTGTGGACGACAGTAAAAGTTACGAAGTACTTTCAAATTCTTTGATACGATTCATTTGTCGATTGTGAGAGTTAATGTTGCCATGGCAAAGGCTATTCACACCTATGACCACCATTGAGCAGTCAGGTGTTGCTAAATTCACTTCATGAAGCAAAGACGATTTTTCTAATTTGTTAACATCGTCAACTGCTCATTATTAACTCAGGTGCTTAAACCTAGACGAAGAGTTGCTCTCTTTCTCATAAAATGTTGCTTAAGAAGTTCGAACTAATCATCGTTTCCTTCAGTGGACTGCTGGTTGATGACATATTGCCCCTGATTTGCCCGACTGATTCTTTTGATGAGCATCTTTCACACGTCCTGTTTCTATTTTCCCCTCCCACGTCAAAACAGTAGCAACATAATTGACGATGAGAAACGCGCGAACAACTAGACCAGCGATTTTATTGTTGCCAAAAATGCTTCAACCAACCCTTCCTTGACAACCATTTGTTGTCTGCTGAACTTTCATTCACAACATGTTTGCTCTTATGCCAGAGCGTAGAAAAAGCATCCTTTGAAGAGCAAGTAAAAGTTACCAGAATAACCCGCGATAGCTTTTAAATTCAAGTCATGTATCAAGATAGAGCTTTAATAATGAATTCTTGTTGTCTATGTAAGAGATGTTACCCTTAATTCTTAAAAGTAGGCCTGTATGCCAATATACAATCTGTTAAATGGTTTTTTTTCTATGAGATTCGACAGCAAGGGCTAAAGTATATTTTATAAAAAAGAAGATGACTGGTAAGGGAAATCACGCAATGAAACAGCTTTGGCTATATGCAATTTCGAACGCCGTTTCAAGATTGAAAATTTGGTAGACAATAAATTTCAGAAAATGTCCAGCGATACAATTAAATAGAAATATTTTTTGAAGGGAGGTCACTCCGAAAATAAAAACGTATGACGTCATCATGGGCTGTATCGTGGTAACTGATAGGGTCTACAAAGTTGTTAGATGTGTCCACTTTATTATTTTGTAGATTTGACTTCGTCAGACTTAGGCTATTGGTTGAAAAAATGTGCACAAAGTAAAACTAGTTTGTAAGGCGTCTGATGTCGTGTACAGAAAGTTTATTTTTTGCCTGAAAGAATGTCGCAGGAAACCACACTACTGGTTGTTGTATTGTCTCAGGACAATGCTTTAAGTCCAGAACCATTCATCATACCAAGCTGATCAAAAGCGAAATTTCTTGTATCCGCGAAACAGTTCCCCTTAGTTCTTCAAGTTCAGACTTTGATAGTGCGTTTTTAGAACATTCATCTACTCTTTTCTTTTCCAAACCATTTCAAGCTGTCCACGAAATTAAAATTGAAATCAATCACAACTGCACATAATATTGTTGTTGATACCTGAGAGCTCAATAAGGCAACGCGTTTGGAACCTTCACTCTTTATGGTCGGCCAGTATAGCTGGATGGAAGGGACAACCGGGTTTGAGCGGTATGGCCGGAAACGGTTGATAAAATACATAATGAAGGCCGAAGCCAAGGTGGAGTAGCCCACCAGACCTATCTGTAACCATTTGTATTCAAGATATGACGCTGAAATTGTCATATTTTTTAGGCAAAGATGGCTTTTCTACGAATTTTACATAAGTACTTTTGAAATAAGTACTTTTGAGTTACTCCCTCCCCTCACTTTCAAATTAAACATTTGGTGAGTGCAATACTTAAATGAGTTAATTAAGTTAGTTACTCATACTCATTGGCAAGAAACTGCCACTGGTAAGAACAAGACCTGTCATCTTTGCGAAATCATAGTGCTTGTGAAGTCAACGTTTGTTGGCTTAACCTTGGCATGACATTCACTACACATTTGCTGCATAACCTCTTTTGAAATGTATATCGTTCAACTGCACGGACTTAGGGCTTAACATACAAAACTCTAAATTGTCATTCAATGTACTTCTAGTTGAAGTCGTTGCCCAAAGTAGTTGATTGACTTGATTAATTCCAATACCTGAAGTCGAAGATAGCCAATGTTATCATGAACATGCTTGAGATGTTTAGGGCATCGTCTCTTTTGGCAATCAAACGGGTGCTGAGTTCCACATGTATACCAGAGACCTATATACTCGTGATCTTGTTCACTGATTGTCGTACCCAAGCATTAATGAAGAAGAGTGTTCTTCTGTAGTCTGGACATCTCTTTTACGTTGCTAAGGAGCACCCTGTGTCTACATTTCATTGATTTGTTTTGGGCTGGTGTTTGTCTGTGATGGGATTAACATTAAACACAAAGTCGATTTACTTTCCGTTGAAATTGGCATTACTCAAACAAAACAGCCAAATTGCCAAATTTACGCAATTAAGGTCGTTTTAACGAATTTGCTAGTTCATCATACCACTGCAGACAACAAGATATTGACAGAGCGGTGCGTCAAATGCCATTGACTGTTATGGACTAGTACATAGTTACCTGGTAGGGATTATCTTCTCATAGTTCATGAGACGTCAAACAGTAAGTTGGAATGCCATATCCGTTACACGTACTTTTTGAAAAATCGATTGGTATAAACTCCAAGCTAGCTCAACATCAACAAGATATCCGTACCACCTTATAACAAGTTCCCATACATTCAGCAAGTTAAAGAAAGTAAAAGAAAGCATTTTATGTTAACACGTTTCAGAATTTTTTTTACCTCCGTAAAGTATACTTTTGCATGCAGTCGGTCTTGTTAGAAATTAGGTGCAATTGGTCCTCATAAACAGTTAGCAATCTTTTCGAGGTCAGCTGTAGAACATATGAAATGAAAGTAACTGCCCTTTTCAATGTCATTCAATTTCAAAATGGAACTTTCCAACAAATGAAAAATAAAAGACACCCATCAACTTTCTTTCCTTCATAATTGCGAAGCAAAATCTAGGCCTTCAAGTTTTCGAAGATCGTTACATCATAGGGTGGACGTTGAAGGTGGATGAGCGTTAACTTCACGTATTTAAAAATGTAGCGTCAACCAAGGCCCTCTGTGCACAGCTACATGCCCAAATGGATCCGAACAAATACTTGTGTTTGCGCATAGCAA
Organism: Alatinidae sp. Z8VKAUB7J3; assembly: GCA_010016025.2. NCBI lineage: Eukaryota > Metazoa > Cnidaria > Cubozoa > Carybdeida > Alatinidae > Alatinidae sp. Z8VKAUB7J3. Next base: position 28,842 of record JAAAKM020000079.1, on the reverse strand, counting down.
AGTAAATTCCAACCCATTTGGATTCGATATCTGCCCTCCTTTTTGTATCACGCTTGAAAGTTTGAGTAGTTCGAATCCGAAATCCAAAACACTTAGGATCAACTGCTATGGATAGAAAATGCGGCGAAAAAACTGCTGCTAAGAAGTAATTTTGACGTATCTGGTGTTTTTGAAAACGGAGAGGTCGAAATATTGGTTTGTAGTTCATTTTGGTGCAATGCTTTACTCGTTAGTATAAAATACCTATTGCTCATGCTTATACGTTTCACTGAAGAGCTGCTAGTCGAAAATATATTTGTGTACGCCAGCGACGGTGACATAAGTAACCAGAAATGTCTTATTTTTATCCTTAAGTTTTCAACGTCATCGTAGCAGCGTTCCAGTTACCCCCAAAACACCTTGGGGTAGAAGTTTCAGTTATGGTGGACTGGGTCCACTTAATTTACCGGCAGATCATACTTCCAAATGGGAGCCACCCCCTCGAGTAGAGAAAGGGCATCAACATTATGGAGGCGGAGTATCACCACACCCAAGGTAGACATTGTCATTTATTTGTTTTCTCTTTTATTTAAAATGATTTAAATGCGTCTTGCGTCATGTGTGAAATTTGTCATAGTTCGAACATCAACAGTTAACTTTGGGTCTACAAATAGAACTGAGAAGTAATTTACTACCATATCCATTCCAATTTATTGTGAGTTTGTATGACTTAAAAAAAATAATGATAAATAGAGAAGGTAGTGGAGCGTCATTTGTATTTCTAATTTTTCTCTTCCCGCTAAGTCAGTTCCACCTATCTGGAACTTTAGTTTAGTATTAGTTACTTTCCTCCATTCGGAGCGATGAAAAATACTACGTCTGAGCAGGTAAAAGATTTTTAGCACAAAAAATACTCTGTGGCCTTTTCTCAGTACTGACTCTGTCACTGTTTCACTGTTTCCTTTATCGTTAGGGGGATGACGATTCAGCAGTATTACACAAAATCACCACTACAACGGAGTCATGTTCGCTCAACAGACGAGCTGTAAGTATTCAATTAACTCAATCCTATGTGAGCGTATCGACTCTGTTCCATGTTTATATCAAAAATCAACCTACTAGTAGATAGTAGTATTACCAAGATGTAGCCATGGTTAGGAGCACATTCGTCCAACTAAGGCAGTCGGTTTGTTCTTGCAATGTTGTTTTAATTCTAAAGAATTAGACAGAATCGAGGTGCTGTTGAGTTAGATAAAGAGTAAGAGTAAGATAAACACAAGTTGAGGTATAACTGATTGGAGGCATCCACTTACAGAATATATGATCATAGGGCAACTATTCAGACAAATGAGCAATAACAACAGTTAAACTTCTTCTTTTGACGCTAACAAGCCAAGACGAATACGTGTTAAAGAAGACAGGTATTGAGAAATTGTTGGAGGATGCTGTATGGGCGCTAAACATTTATTTGCAACACATGTGATTGCATCTGGAAGAATAAAATCTCTGTTTACCGTCATGTTTAATTAACAACAAAGAAGAGAGGTCGGGGGCAAAAACAAAGCATCACGTTTTCACGAAATAAGTTAATGCCACATGCGGGATTGACACACGAAAAATGTTTGTTTGACAGTAGTTCTCAGCCTGGGGACGGTAAGAGTATGTGGAGTCTGAGAATCCAAAAGTGGTCGTATGTTAGATAAATAAGGTATAAATGAGCAGCAATGAAGAGAGTCTGCACACTTTTGAGCTGTGATGTGTGCGTGGAATAATTTCTTGACTGCTGGAATCGGTTGGACCGACAGCCATCATATTCACAGAGGTCCAGGTTTATGGGACTATTGTAAGCTCTCACAACAAAAGGGGTTTAGATCTGCAGATTAGGCCGTAATAGTTCATTAAATAGTCGTTATAAACGTCAGAATCACAAAAGTGGATTTTGGAAAAGCAAAATATGGAATTGTCAATCAAAACTATCATGTCGTACCGACACCACTTCAATGTTGACTTGGAAAAAGTGATCGTGAATAACATAGATCATGAATACTTACCTTAGGGTAATTTTTTCCCATTGCCTTCTTCTCAGATTGCTCAATACAAATTTTTTTCGTCGATAGTGTTCCACCGCCAACAAAAGAATACCTGGGAAGTATCCAGATAACCAAAAAGTTTCCTGCTGAACATCCATATGCCTCTCATATCTCCAAATTTGCATTGTTTCCAAGCTACGATTCTCCTGATGATACTAATAAGGGAAGACCAGCAATAGCAAGCCAACCGACGCTGCCAGCCGCTGCACCAGCATCTGCGCCTGCAGCTACAATCATCGGTAAGACCAAAGGAACGCCAGCTCGGCATGAAGTAGTGCAAAGTATGTCGAGTGCAGACAAGGAGCCTCGTGCCTGGCCAGAGGGACCAAACTACTTTCAGGTACTTAATATCGACTTCAAATATTTGTTTTCTTATTTAGGTAAATCTGCTGCCAACGTAGCATAGCTTTTCAAATATGAGTGTTAGGTCTTTGACTGACTTTGTTTTTACGGTTTGAGAGCTTTTACCTCGCTTAGGTGAACAAGTACTTGAAACACCGACTTCAACAATATTGTATGATAGAAATGTGGCCTAAATGTGGCATAAACGTGGCCGTGGTAGTTGGCATGGCCGCGATACTTTAACCATGGCATGGTCATTGCATTCCCCACTAGTCGACAGTGCCTAATTTGTCCTAAGCTTGTCCAAGTAGATGTTTCATACCTGAAAGTTGTCCAGGCAGCGACACTTTGTAAAGGCAGTTAAATTGTAAAGACTAGGTATCTACCTTATCAAATAGGGCATGGGCTTGGACTCGGCACACAAAGTAAAAAGAGGCTTCTAGCTGCTTACAATAATCACCATGAATATAGTTGTATCATACTTTGAAATAGAAGGTGTAAGGCCTATGCATGGACATTTAAATAAATAGCATGCTACTATGGCCAATTGCTCCAACAACTCACCGACTTGTATTCACGCTTTAAACTTTCATAGTAGTGTAGGATTAAATAGTTAAAATACAACTGCAATTCATTGTACTCTAAATTTTGTAAAGTGAAGAGATATTTTAGATGACAATTTGGTTGGACATTTTTTTATCCTTTCGGGATCATGCACACACCATGACTACGAGCTACAAGAGAAAGTGATTTCAAAATGTTTTGATTTCAGAGGATGATAAGAGACAGGCCAATAGATCTATGTCGGGAACGGTGCGCTCTAAGATGGCATTATTTGAAAACGCTTGCACAGTGTAGTGGAAATTATATGTAGTTTCAGTAAGATTATGTTTTATATTCAAGGTTGTTAATTGTTTTAAGTTTGTCTATTGCAGCTGTTAAAAGGCCCTCAGCTTACAAGGCAGGTATACTATCCAAATCCACCATCAACTGCAACTCCCAAAATGCAGTCTCGTTCCTCGGATCTCTTTCTGACACCTAAAAGTGCAATTTCGCTGCAAAACTTAATCAAATCACAATGGACGACTAGTTACCAAGCCGCCTACTCAAGAAAGCCATTCAAATCCGAAAATTGGACAAATGTGGGGACAGGTCCATCGTCATCAGGTGGACGTATCACGGTAAGATATCATATGATGTCATTGTTTAGACAGACAGAATTAAAAGGCTCCCACAGTGGTCGCCAAGATTAAGAATTGATATTCAATATAAAGATTAATATCATGTCATATGTATGACAATTTTATGCGTTGAAAATATGCGTTGCTGCTCTCTCGTCAGGTTTTCCCGCCTCAAAATTTTCCACAATATTAGTGAAATAATAGTTGTCAATATCTTGGATAACCTGATAACTTCAGGAAAGGGTGTTGAAACTTTGTGAGCACTTAAATCGAAAGCTTATATCTCGCAGTAGTATGACGCCAATATAGAGGGAGCCAGTGGCCCCATGGGCACAACTGTGCGGTGAATACTCAAGACTAGATAAACCAGATCGTGTATTGCATTTATATTACACTGCTTTGAAAATATATGTTTTACTTTCGCTCGCTGGCATACAGAGCAGAAATTTATATCTTCGGTTTTTGGGGGGCTGACTAATTCATAATCCTTGTAAACCCAGATTGCAGATGAGTCTTATGATAAACATTGTACTATTGTATCCTTTATGAGAAATAAAGGAGTAACATTTTCAGCAGTTGATGATGCTAATCAAGGCCGTCCGTATTCTTGCTTTAGTAGGAAGTTCTAGTTTGCTCTGTGCATGGTGTCTTTCCCGGACAACATGATTGAAAGTCGGCGCTTGGTGATTATTTTGTCGTTCATCAACTTTCACCATTTACAGCGATGTATGTTTTAGTAGCAACCATAAGGATAAAGAAAAGAAACGTTATAATAAGCTTTAAAATTTGTTATATTTTAGGGTTCATCGGCCAACGGTCATAATCATGTGATGCAGGAAAGAAACCAGTCGCCGCGCAGTCACTCGCTCCCCACCAATAGCCCCGCAGGTGTGGATGAAACACGAAACTTCAGCAGATCTTACTCCAACACGTCTCTTGCTTCAACAAGATCAGCAAGGTCAGTTCAGTTCAATGGTAGTGTCAGGTTTTCTGACGGACGTAGTGAAAAGGAAATCCCACTGAATGTGAACAATAAAGAGAATGGCCTGAGAAGCCAGTCTGCGCCGAAAGCGCCGTTTCCGTCTTCCAGAACAATCCATAAAAGCTCTCGATCTCAATCAGCATCCTTTCCTGTCTATTCCATACACACGTTACCAAGTCAAGCTCGAAGTGCAGAAACAAATAGCACTCTAGAATCGCATCTCGAACAGAAGCGAATTTCACCTGAAAGAACCGAGGGGTCAAAAACGGAAAGTGAAACAGGACACGCAATACATAGGCCATGGTCAAAGACTTCTGCACACCGAGCATTTAACGAAAACTTTCCTGAGAGGACTCCTGATCTGAGAAGAAAGCCAGACCGAAGAATTACGACGAATGAAAGGCGACACATAATTCCCGAAGCACAAGCGCATGCGTATTATCTTCATTGATAAGCGAGGGGTCCTAGTAATACAAACTACCCTTGACACAAACAACATGAATTTGAATAAGTCTTGGTGTACATATTTCGTAATTATCATTAAATTATTGTTTTGTAAACAAAATTTAAATTGAATTTCTGTAACATTACAATGAATTGCAGGGAGAGTCTTTAGTAGACGTTTTTGTAATTAACGTCGCACTTCAGCGTCGAAGCATAATGTTCAAGAAAGGGAAGCTGCCAAATGCCACGAACGCTGCTGTTCGTAGGGGAAAGCTGGGGTGCAAAGGTTTTGTAGATGTGGTTCATTGATGAAGGGATTTAAAGAGAATGGGGCCTAGGCAACAAGAATACGCGTATTCTCAGCACATGGTTGACTATTTGGAAGCACACACTTACCCAAGAATTCTGTAACTTCAACAAGTAAGATTTATATTTGTTCAGTTGTGAGTTAGTACACTTTGTACACTTTTTTGCATCACTGCTTTCATGTTCATGCTTCATGTCGTATTCGTTGTAAGTAGGGAAATCTGCATCGCATCAAATCAGTAACGTTTCAGTCATGTATGTTAGTGTCTCCGTCTATCTATCGATCTATCTATCGATCGATCGATCTATCTATCTATCTATCTATCTATCTATCTATCTATCTATCTATCTATCTATCTATCTATCTATCTATCTATCTACCAAACACGACAATCTGCACCGCCACATAAGTTGTAATATCCAGATGACAGTAATCGTTTTGCAGTCGCCAAAGCAGCTACTGTTGGATATCACATCGTACCGTACGCAGTGTTCAAACGAAAGTCATGATATTAAATCAGTCAACTTATAAGCCTATTGCACGTTCCCATAGACAGGATTTGAAAGAAAGTGCTGATCAATTCTGATCAACGATAACGAGTCATCTGCAATCTCTGCGGATATTAATTTATTCATTCACTCCTTTGCCACGTTTCGAAAACTAGGGTAATAATATAGCAAAGTTAGAATGTAAAAAAATGCACTTTAGATAGGCTCGTATCCAATGCTTATCAGGGGGCTGCACTGAGAGATTGCCAATTTTGAATCGAGTGACTAGCTGTTTGACAGTGGTGCTACATGCTGCACTGAGAGATTGCTACAAGACACATGGCAATGCACCAAAGCATCTTGCAACAGTACAAAGAATTTGATTCAAACGACTATAATGTAGTAAAACTCGAGGATGGCAGGTAGAGTCCCTGCACGAGGATTTGGGAAGGTTCAAATCCGTACGAATTTACCAAGTGGAAAGAAGCAAGTTGTCACTTTACATGATGTGCTGTATGTTCCTGAGCTGAAAGTGAACCTGCGCTCAGTAAAATGCATACTCTTGGGTGCCTAATAGAAGGGGGGTTGGGATAAACGGGGGTGGTGGAAAAATTCCAAAAACTTAATAAACGGGGGAGTTGGAATAGCCGGGGGGTGGAAAATGTCAAGAGTCAATGTTTAGAATCAACTGCAACTTCCTATACGTAGGATAAAACAACACAAACAATAGTCAGTTATTTAAAGTAATGGCAATCTTCTACTTGCCTCCGTTAGTGCTTATATCTGTTATATGCGTCTTCACACTTGTTCGAGCCTCGTAAAAGGCCACCTTCATCTTTTTAATGCGTGGTTTTCATATTTTGATAAAGGCATTTTCTACGTGCTCGCCAAAGTACCTCCTCAAAAAATGTCATGGGTTGGAGTTAACTTAAAAATTAATAGGCAGGGGGGTTGCAATAAGAATGTCCTGGGTGGAAAATTTTTCGAAAAATTACTTAGCGGGGGGGGGACGTCTATTGGGCACCCAAGAGTAACAGATAAAGGCTTATCAGTCAAATTTGTAGGCAAAAACGTTCTCGTTCGTTGCCCAAATGGAGAGCTTTGTACCATACGCTACTAAACCGGAAACGCTCGTTAGGTCAATAGGCCCCTCGTTACATGATGGCAACGACAAACTAAATACTTTCTACAAGCCGATATAAAAATGTCCACACTATTCGAGGTATCGCACAAGGTTATTTAAAGGTTTTTGACAAATTAGATTAACTTACAAATGCAGCTAGTGGAGGGGATTCTTTTACAGGTGATAACCCTAAAACGTAGAAATATCTTTAGTATATTTTAGAAAATACTATGCTTATCATGTCGTTGCTACCGCGTTACCAAGGCTGTTCTATCTTCGAGTTTAGTTACGTATTGGGACGTTACGTGATGTTCAATATGTTCTAAAAGGATCAACCTGCCTAAACGCTGATGCAAATGTTGCAAAAGGGCTTAACGAAATAAATTTGTGGCATCAGAGGTTAGGACACTTGAATTTTAAGAGCTTGGAAACTGCAGTGAAGAGAAACCAGCTATCAGGTGTACAATTTAAATCGAACGGCCCGGATTTCTGTAAAGCTGTTGCGAGGGAAAAGCCCATGCGACTAGCGTTTAAGAAAGAGGACTGGAAAAGGGTCACAACACTCCTGCAACTTGTTCATAGTGATGTTAGTGGGCCAATTACGCCTGTGTCGATTGGAGGTGCAAAGTATTATGTAAGCTTTATCGATAATCATATGAATATGGCGGCAGTGTATATCATTAAGGAGAAATCTGAAGTGTTGCAAAAATTAAAGAGTTCGTTCAATTTGTTTCAACTCAAACGAGCAACCGAGTTAAAGCAATACGTTCTGATAACGGTGGAGAGTACAGTTCTAGTGAATTTGAAGGTTACTGCAAAGAGAAGGGAATTTCACATCAGTTTAGTGCACCGTATTCACCAGAGATGAATGGAGTAGGTGAGAGGGCCAACCAAACGATAATAGCTTGTGCTTAGAACAATGTTGGACCACTAACACTTACCACAGCAATTTTGGGCAGATGCAGTGAAATGCGCAGTCTATTTGAGAAATAGAAGCCCAAATAAAAGCTTGATGCCAAGTCGATTAAGACACGTTTTATTGGATACTATCAAAACAGAAAAGCTTACCGACTTTGGGACCCCCAAACCAGGAAAGTTCATGTAAGCAGAGAGGTAATCTTTGCAAAAAACAACTTCGATAATGATACCAAAATAACAGCAGATCTTGATGTGCGGCAAACATCAGATGAAAAAAAATCAGACGCTTCAACTGAAACCATCACTAAGGTAGAAGATGAAAGCAGTATTAAATCAGAAAGTGTAGATGGTCAGATTGAGCTAGGTAGGTCGACGCAAGGTAGGAAAACGAGGCAAAGATATACGTCAGAATCAAACCAACGGAGTAACTGTATCTCTTCTTGCCTCGTCTGTAGTGTGAATGAACCAAAAACGTTTGATGAAGTGATGAGTACTCACAAAGCAACGCTATGGAAGCATGCAGCAGAGGAAGAATTCAAAGCACTATTCGATGATGACACATGGAAATTGGAAAGATTGCCGAAGGATCGTAAAGCGGTGGATTGCAAATGGATTTTTACAAAGAAAAAATGCAAATGGATCTATTGCACGGTACAAGGCACGACTTGTTGCAAAAGGTTGTGCGCAAAACGCAGGAATCGGTTATGAGGAAACGTTTTCACGCGTAACGAGGATGACGACAATACGTACTGTCTTAGCGTTCAGGCAGATATGCAGATCCATCAAATCGATGCCATAACAACGTATTTAAATGGTGAATTAAGCGAAACAATCTACATGAGACAGCACGATGGCTTTATTCAGGAAGGTCATAAAGACTTAGTGTGCCGTCTTAAAACAACGATTTATGGCCTTAAGCAGTCCGGCCGATGCTGGAATATGAAACTGGGCGAGCATCTTCAATCAAAGGGATTTATCAAATCAGAAGCGGATCCTTGCCTCTATACGCGAGCAAGGAATTGCAAATTTTCGATAATCGTTGTTTATGTCGATGATTTAATTTTAGTAGTCCCAGATGAGGATGATTTATCGTGTATGAAAGCGGAATTGTCAGCTGCATTTAAGATGAAGGATATTGGGCAGATTCATTATTGTCTAGGTATCCGTATTGTTTATTATATTACGGATGGTACGTTAAGTTTCGATCTGTCTCAGTTTGTTAAAGACGTACTTGAGAAGTTTGGCATGTCTGATTGTAAATCCATATCTACACCTATGGATACAAATGCAACCTTTAGAAAGGCGAATGACGAACATAAACGCGCAGACAAGCACACTTATCAGAGTGCTGAGGTTAGCTACTTTATGTAGCATTAGGTACACGCCCGAATATCGCTACAGCTGTAACACGCTTAGCAAAGTTTTGTTCCAATCCTACTGAGGAACACTGGTGTGCCATTAAGCGAATTTTTCGATATTGAAAGGGTACTTGTGATTTTGGTATTCGATATTGTGTTTCTGAGGATAGATATTTTACTGGTTATTCAACTGCTGATTACTGCAGTGATCAAGATAACAGACGCAGTAGGCCTACGTCTGGTTAAGTTTTCTTTGTAGGTATTGTTATTGTTAGCTTGTCTAATAAAAAGCAGCAATCTGTTGCCCTTTCAACTACCGAATCCGAGTATATGGCTTTAGCCTTAGCTACCCCGGAAGGTGTACGGCTCCGTCGTCTTGCATTTGAATTGTGTTATTTTAATGAGACTCCTCAGCAGATTTTACTGTATGGTGATAACACAGCAGCATTGTTTTTAGCAAAGATAAATCATTGTTGTTCCAAGCACATGGACGTGTGTTATCACTTCATTAGAGAGAAGGTGTTGGATAACACCATTATTTTGAATCAGTGTTCCACCCATGACATGACTGCGGACGTTTTAACTAAGCCGCTCAGTAAGCCTATTTTTGAGCGCCTCAGGAAGAGTTTGAATGTTGTACCAGTTTAGATGTTATTGCTGTTTACTCAGTGGGTAGCCAAGAGGAAACCAGCGTCATATGTTTAATTTTAAAAAATATCATCAATCATAACAATAATTGAACGAATGTGTGAACAAATTGTTCAATTAATGTGGTGATTGGGGCTGTTTCCGATCGACCATTCCTGCTTACTTAAGCATCACTCAATGCGACAATAACGTTGGCTTCTATTTAAACCGATTCCTGTAGTTTGTTTTCGCATCGTACAAAACGACTAGTCACATCAACAGAACGAAAAGGGCAGAGTTAGGACCTTATTGCCTTCTTGGACAGGATAAGCGTGGATAAGCTTTAAACAATTACACGTTACTAGTATACACAGACCATTTTGTGCTAGTAGCTTAGCATTACCACAAACCTAAATTATAAATACATCCGGGATTCTGCTGAAATCTCGTGAGCTGCTCTCGGGTGACATAGTCATCTTCAACGGCGTTTAATCTTACACCAATAGATGTTGAGTCCTGGTGAATAAACGGACATCATGCTCGGGGACGTAATGCTCAAATTAATCTATGAGAAACTTAAGCTGGTGAGTAATTTTGTATGTGAGGTGCTGGACTTGGCATTGTCGGATTATTCGAGGTGACCAGAAAGACACGAAAATGAAACAAAGCGGTTGCGACTCATTTTTTCCCTTAGCAGTGCCAGCGTGAAGAACCTTTTTTATAAAGCATCTGGTTCGTGTCATTGCCTTGAATTGTACAAGTGAGAACGGTGATATGTTTAATAATGTTGCTCAGATGAAATGACCTACCAAACCAGTTACTGGATTCCAGCATTGCCAACCATTCATCCTTGTATTGTGTATGCAATATTTTTTACATCTTCGCGTTACTAGTATACACAGACCAACAGAAAACTTCCAGGGCACGTTCAGTGGCCCGATGGCGCATAAATACGCTTCTTGTTTTGGTGGCAGATACTATTGCAACTTCATCTGCTTCTCGCATTCATTCGAAAGTTCTTCATTGGAAACAGGGGACTGAGGTTTTGGATAACACAATTCGCACCGTGATAGCAACCTAGCTTAATTAATTTTGGACGGCGAAGCGACCATGCAACTTTTTTCACTCAACAAAAATTGTCTAAATTTATAAAAATAGCGTATATTTAGTAACGGGGAAAAGTGCATTCAGAGAGAACTGTTGTGTAAGAAATTTGAGGAGGGAAACAATGCATGATCATTAGATAGGAAAGATGCTTGGTAACGAGAAGGAGCTGTTTGGACCAAAGGTTTACATATTTTTCTATGAAAGCACTGCATTTTTAGTTGAAGTTGTTAAACTAGTTCGCGACCCTAATGAAAGTGCCTCGCGACCCAGAGGTTGGAGGAAGTTTTTACGTAGAACTCACATATTGTTTGAATGCTATCTTGTTTGTAATTGGTTAATCTGGTCACATTGATAGTCAAGGAATAACGAGCGGATGCCTTTATGTCATCAGTCGGTTTTAAGTGATTCACTTATGTTTCTTGCATCGCTTATTTTCAAGCCTTTCTTAATCCCATCTTTCCGCACAGGACCATAGAAAAACCAAGTTTATACTGCATAGATTTTAATGGCTGAATGACTACCTTTGAGGTCAATTCGGTTTACCGAGGCGGGTTTTTCAGTCGGTGTTCAACACCAAAAGCTATTGATACTTAAAACCCTTTTATACTAAACTTGAGACATTTAAAGTAACCCGGCTTGCTCATACCTACCTCGATTATACGCGGGTTCTGACTAGAAAATAGAAGTCCACATTAAAGTGTTGGAAGGTCTACGAGTTTTGAAAGAGTTTGTTGGATAAATCTCATAAACGTATTGTAGGTTTGACAAGTCGTCAGAGAGGTAGTGGACAAATTTCGTAGAAGTGTTGCACATTTTGAAAGCCGGTAGAGAAAACTTTCGCTTGGAAAATAACCTTTCAGCTACTGCAGCCACTAGCGTGCTATCAACCATGTAAGGTAGATTTCATAAAATGCTTTACATCTTACAATCCACTAAAGAAGCAGTTCCATCATCCTATATGCAGTCTTCGGTTTCAGTTTAGCTGAGGCAAGTTTTCTCACTCACTTCGCTTTCTCGGACAAAAATCCCTCCATTACAATGCTCTTCTTTACCTTCGCATTCCGCGTTCCCTTCACGTCTGTAACTGGCACCAAACCGTCAAAGGCAATGTCCAAAATGTGAAATGACGCCAAAATTAAAATATTGATTGTTGGCTTTCGCAGCTTCTACGTAGAAAAAAAACAGCACTAGAGGGCTCGATTTGTGTTTTGATACGCATATCAGAAACAGAATGGTGCCAATTTGAGTGTCAACAGAATGATACCAACTGTTGTTTCATTAACAAAAGAAGACTGAAGAAGCTCGCGTCATTCTCTAATCTAAGCAAAAGAAAACTATCATTTTTCTCGTTCTCACAGTTGGTGGGGTTGAGTTTTCCTTCCTTGTCAAAATTTGATTTATTAAACTTTTGTGTAAAGAAGTCAATGAAGATATGAAAACACAGATAATTCTACTGCAACAATAGTTCCATCAATCACCCTTATACTGATACGTGGATCTTTCCTATGACAAATAACGAGGAATCTCTTTTTCCTTAGCTGTCTTTCTCACATGTTGCCTTCTTTATGTACTTGCAATGCGCATTTCTACTCTTTTCTGTAACTGGAGTATCTAATCCATCACAAAATATCAAAATGACCCACGAAATCACTATCGAACTTTTCCCTTTCATTTTTTTGAAGCACTCAGCCAACCACACTACACCGCCCGAATAGCGAGAGCTGCAAAAGCAGGAGTGAGATACAACCTATGATAGTATTTACCTTTAATCACTGCCTTGTACATAGCACGTTCAACAGAAATCAGACGCACTTTACAGCTGCGACGATAAGCGAGCAGAGCACGATTAGACACTGTAGAGAATCACACACAGGTTCATCTGTTCCCTTCCCGCTGTAATTTTTGCTCAATAGCATATTTAAAATTGCATCCTACACGGGATGAAATACACAAAACCTATCTACACGTCATCTCAATAAATATCTCTTTTAACATCTATGTCATATCAAGAATGCTTTGTCTCCCCTAAGATGCCATGCACCGATTCGGTTTTTCTCATGTCTCTTTTTGCCCACTGATGAATGGAATTGAAATTTGTATCTGTAACACTTATCTGTCTTCAATGCTCATGTTAGTTGCAAATTTGCTCTTCCCTTTCTACATCCAGTTCAAACAAACACTCCATATTCAAGGGTCTCATACATTGGGTGATGAAGGAAGACAATCGTTACAAATGTACAGCAGTATTCCTATTAGTTTCCTGAATTTTATATCCAAAATATCTCTTTAGTTAAGAAACGAACAACCAATTTTGAACACCTCGCAGCTATTGCAGAGAGAATACACTTCTGCATCTGTGAATGTGGTGTCAGTTTACGAATGCAAACAACTACTAGTTGGGAGAGGTGTCAGAATTCAAATAGACGGTCGGTTGAATCTTCATCCTCGGATATTTTGTCGTCTCTAGCAGGCCGTTCAGCAATGTCACTCCACACATAATTATAATTATTTTCAAGTGACTGATGTCTCTTTTCTTCTTGTGCCCTCTCACGATATCCACCCTACAAAAGTCGGAGTTGATAGTGGTGCTTATTAGTGACAGCGTAACATTCACAATGAAGGTCAACGTGAATGTTACTGCTCAGTAATCAATCAGTTGATGACATGTATAAGAAGCCCCTTCGTCCTCAACAATTGAAAGATAGGACTAAACTTCTTAGTCAGTATATTAAGACAAAGTTTCCGCATAGATCCACCTACGACAGTTACTTTCAACCAGTGTCCCGCGGGACGCTATAGTGCCATGACATATGGGTAAGTACGCCGTGGTAAAGTGTCCGAATACACTTAATGTATTCGAGAAATCCATACTTTTTTACTGGCAATGATTTTCCACTGCTGACAATTTCAGCCTCGAAACGATAGTACTTTAAAATTTATATGGCTAAAATCAGATTGAACAGTTTGACTTAAGGCTGCCAGAAGGAGGTAGGGCCTAATTATGCTCATTTAATTGATATTTTGTTTGAATGCAATCTACCCTTTTGAAAAGGAACCACTGGCCGCTTATTAGACGCTCTATGTTCGAAGTGGGACTGTTTATGCGGTTATCTGTTGGTGTGACATATGATATTTAAACTCAGAAAAAGATGCCGTCCTGAAAGGGGGTTTAAAACACGGGTCTAGGAAGCAATGACATGTGCAATAATCATATCTACACAACTGGGCTCTAAATGTAAAGAATGATAACGCACATTAGAACACAAATAAAAAGATACCCTTAGAAGTGGAAGTTTAAAGCCACTATAGAATTTCCCTACAGAAGGCAACTGAAAATAACTAGATAAAACCCACCAAATTTAGCAGAAGCATTATCAAAGAGATCAACGAGTTCGATATAGGATGGCAAAATAAATTTGATTTTTGGATCAATAAAATCTTCATCTCATTGTGATGTATTTACCCTACCTAAACTACGTATTTTATTCTACGCTAAATTCCGAAACTTGATGAACAAGGTGGTAAGGGTTGATCTCCACTCTCCTTGTCGGTGGGAAAAGTTAATTCATATGCTCGTATTGACGTAAAAGTTTTCGAAAAAGTTGTTTCTGGCCGGGGAAATTACAGATGACGTGAAATATCATAAAAATGTAGATCATAGAGAGACAATGTGATTCAAAACACAATGTCAACATCAAAAAATATATATTATCAATTAGCGTGTGCGTATATCTTGCGATGCTTCGATGACTCTTTCGTGATTTACGAAGATCGCTGCGCAAGAGGAGTTATCAAGGAGCGTTATAGACTCCCGACCAGCAGTACTTTTACAGCCAATATTTTGCGATGACGGCAGATGTCAACACAAGTAACTGAAAATCATTGAAACTCATTTTAAAGAACTCTCTGAGTTGGGATATAACACCAAGAATAGTGTGTTTTCTCAGGTGGTGATGATGAAAGGGGATATATTACTGACGACGAAAGGCAACAAAGTCATTTCTTTAGACTACTATTAAGAAGGAAGTATACATTATGACGCAATTTTACGATCTAAGGAGCTCGTATAAACTATATCTGTACATGAACAGTACCTGGAATTCAAAAAACAAGCGTCCTCCACCAAATACTATGACGATAGAACTTTGTTGACAAGTGCGATGTTTTTGCCACAGACGGTTTTGGTACATAATTAACCTGAGGCATCAACTGCCACATACCATAAACTGGCTCGTACTTAATACGTGCCATTGTAATCAGGAGAAGTAGTTAGTAAATACTTTTACTGGAATGATATTTTGGGATTCTTTGTACTATCTATCGTCGTGAGGTACCGAAGGTCGCCCTAGCATGACCTACAATATCTGGTAGGTAACGTCTAATCTGCAACAACGACCGAGGGAACTATTTGTTAGGAATAAACAATACCCTGTTGTTTCTTAACACTGCACGATGCAAAGTCCACTATCAAGTCACTTCCGAACACGAAACAGAGTACCAGTTTCTACCTAGTCATACAATCTACAACGTAGGGTCCAATAGGGAATGTGAGAAGCATCAAATGGGGATTTTGATAGATGATTAGTGACAACATCAACTCAATAATCAAGGAACTAGAAAAAGCCAATAAATGAAATGAGGACCAGACTGTTGTCGGTTGGATCCCGGTGTCCGGTACCTCGGTGTGACCTTGAGTAAGTCACTTTGTCTCAGATTACTCAGCTGGCCATTTATGCTCTAGAAGCCCAGGCCTGTAACTAGATAGAAGTAGAAGTAGAAGAAATGTAGCCAACATCTTACCATGATACCACCTAACAAGGCTTTAAACTGGTCAGCTTCACTGCTACTTAGAAGCTGCATGTCATCGTCTTTCCCATCATCTTGGTCAAAGAACTTTCTGTCGGTGATAATTTTCACCTTCACGTTTCCTAAGCGGGTAATGTAAAACATATTAAGCATTTTAGAGAACAAGGACGCAGGAGGGAACATGCATGAGCTGAAAAGAAGGGCCAGTCACTGCTGTGTAGCCGCCTTGGGCCAACCAAGGTATTTATCTTAAAGACCTTAAGGTAGTGTAGATCTTTCCAGTCATGGAAATCCCCATAACAGCATGAATGATCAAAACATGTTCCATACATAAAGGAAGCAACAACGTTTGCAGTAGTCACAGCATGATACAGATTTCGTCAAAACTCGCAATCTTCCTGACAGATGAGTTAGGAAGAATGGCTAGAGACCTTAACTGTCAGTTAAGTGAACTTTGCAATACGTTTGTACGCAAGTACATACCTTCCGATGCTATCCCAGAATCCTTTAGCTGTTCTCGAATTAAATCTTCTATTGCCTTAGTTGCTTTTTTCAACTTCTTTCGTTCGTCTGTTTTGCCCAAGTCCAGACTCATGGTGTTGGCATCGCCAATACTGCTATCACTTTCATCGTCTCTTGTCAATTTTTCCATGGCTTCCTTTGATAATTTGCGAATACGAAACTGAATACCATTTTTCGTATTACTATCTTTCTCTTGTTTAGTTTCGTCACTCATTCTGTCATTATCATTCTCTTTAACATCAGACATTTTACTTTTTCCTTCCTTGTTCATTCTGATTATTTTTTCAATAACACTACTCAATGGGTTTTTGTTCGTCTCCTTCCCGTCCCCTGAAGCAGATTCAATTTCCTCTTCCTCAGCAATCCCTCTTTCCGTTGCATGACTATTTTGCTCTTCATTCGCATTTTCTACAGCAGTCTTCATAGTGTTGATCAGTGCACTGAATGTTTCGGTCAAAACATTTTCTCTTAAGCCGTCCTTTTTCAAAGCTGCAGATTTCTTCATTAACCGCTGAATCTTTTCCAGGTTCTCCTTCGCAACATTCCTCATACCTTTCATGCGTCTTTCTAGCTTCCTGTCGAGTATAAAGAGGGAACAACTGTTCATAAGAGCAGCTGAGATCTTCCATACTTTCGGCAATGTCAACCTTTTGTATAAAGAAAACCTAACGCTTACAGGGTGGAAAGCTAATAACATGTGCATTGGAATATCAGCTGACAATGCCTGACGCAATCATTCAACGTATCCTCTAAGGAAGACCCGCCGCACACCTGAACACCACATCCGAGAGATCCTTCACAAGTCTCTGATTGGTATGACAAAGCAACTATTTCATTAATGCTGCGTCAGTGTTTGTACATGCGATGCAACACAGCCTCCACGGTTGTAATACGGTCTATCAAGCACAAAGTTATATAGTTAACATGGCAACTGCAAGTCCGAATTTTAGTTAATAACATAACTTCAAAACAAAAAAAAGCTAGAAGGTGTGTAAAAGTTATACCGCCAAATTCAATAATAAAACGCGACATATTTGTAAACTCCTAGTATTTCTAAAGGGTTGTGAATTTCAAAAGATGCTTCATGAATCTGTCACACATTTTCTCAATCCATGGTAAAAAGAATAATTCATGTTGCTTAGAGAAACGAACTGCTACACTTCAAACATTGTGATCAGTTACCCTGGCGGACTGCTGAGTGGCACATTCTACGTTAGCAACAAAACCAATCGAGACCTCTAGTTCTTGCATTCATTTTACTGCCAGTTGAACTTTGTGTTGTTATCGGTTGTTCTTCTTTGATCAGTCGTAGGTCTACAGACGTTTGCCTCTTTCAGTTTCCTAACAATACTTGCATAAAAATACATACACTGCGACCCATATTTTTGTAAGCAAACAAAAACGAAGCACGATAATAAAAAAAAGTGAAATCTCTCTTCGAAGAAGCTTTCTGAATCTGCACAAGAAAAATCGTGAAAGGACGCTGCCCATTTGCGCGGTTCAATATAGCACACGATAGACAAACAAAAAACTTAGTTGGGTCACCAAAATACATACAAAATGCTATTAAAGAAAAGACTCAAAAAGCAATATCTAGGAATCGGAAGCAGCTTGCAGAGAAGACAAACATGGGGGCTAAATTAGCAGTATTCCTCAAGTAAACGCCTTACTCAAAGAACACGCTCTCTAGTCAATTCTTCTCATAATACTTCTACGTGTGCATAATACAAATTTCCAAGACTTACGATAGTTTTCTTCGATAGCCCTCCATATTTTTGCTCAACTCATCGACTATATTCCTAGCCACTTCGTCCTTTCGTTGTTCCTTTAACCTGGTCTGTTGTCTCTTGATTCTGGCAAGTGTTTCCTTCATCTGTGCTAACTGTCGGTCAACTTTGTCTCTAACAGCTGAATAGCGCTTAGTCAGAATGTCCTCTGTTTCCACATCTTGCTCAACGGTGCTTTTTTCTTTTTCGAATGCTTTCTTAACAAAATCCTTTAAATTGCCCAAATATTTCCTATTACCTTCAGCATGTTCCTTACTGCTGTCTTCTTCCATTTCTGTATTTAAATCATGCTGCTCTTCCTCGACTTTTTTCGCACTCTCTTCTTTTTCCATATCATTTTGCACAGTCGAACCAGACTTAACTATACCTTCCCCTAACTCTTTCTTGATAGTATCTGTAATTCGGTCAAAGGCTTTTGCAATATTCTCCGCAGCCGCAACGCTCTCGTCGCCACTCTCTACAACCATCGATTCAGTGTCAACATCAGTGCCGTCTGAGTCCTCGAGCGGCAACAAATCTTCCTCCCCTGCAGACTCATCCGCTTCATGTTCCACAACGTCTCCTCCTGTGGTACCTTCATTATGTCCCTCATCCGCCTTCTTCCTTTCTTTCTTTGTATTTTTTGTAGATGACTCTTCATTATCTGATTTCGTATTTACTGCTTTAAATTTTATCTTGTTTCCAACCCTATCTGCTGACACGATCTTCATTTCTGCATAAAAGGTGCAAAACATGATTTGAGCTCAAACTAAAGTTATTTTCCCAAAAAGTCATATTTAACTTCTTTCAAACGATCGTCTCTTTCTCAATACAAATGCAAGATAGTTAACATAAACGGTATATCAGAGGCCTAGCTCATATAACGCCACATTTCGAAGAGGAATACGGAATAATGAGTATTTGTAGCCATTCGTGACGATTGGGATACCCCTCCATACATAGACTACATTGAAGCCTTACCCTACATAACAATGAGGCATTTCGTATATGACATGTGAAATTGCCTTAGAACATGTCGTCAATGTAGCGACTCTTGACCTCTTATTAAAATAACAAAACAAAGTCGCCTCCTATCCAATATTGGAGTGCGCCCCTTTACTATCGTGAACCTACAACAGTAACGTTTGTGGACAATATATCCATATGCATTGATCAGTATTGGCCAACTGCAATAATGCAGTGCAAATAGGGTTACTGGTTTTGGATGCTATAGTTCACGACTTGCTCTGCCACATAATATACTGTATTTCAAACATCTTCCATGTTCGCCTTTCCATCATAAATAGCTTTATCAACACAGAAAATACGTACTTAGAGCGCATAGTGGTTTGCAAAGTCTTGAGCGAAAAAGAGGTCTAGGGAAAAGAAATCTTTAACAATACCACAGCTTAGTATCAAGAATGCTGCGTAACAATTTGAGGATGCCGGGAATAAATCAGTAGCGTCCAAGGGAAGCATTGGATTTATGTCCGCACTTGATTATATCTTATTTAATTGATACTTTCTTGGTAAAGTTATGACAGAAACTGTGAAAAGAATAGCATGCTATGAAATAAACTGATGGGATTGTTAAGTCAGCATTAACACAGAATCTGTGAAAGGCCTTACGACGATTTACCTCGCAGAGAGTGGCACAGAACAGCCTCCAAAAATTCCGACAGCGTCAAAACAGAAACAATTTCTGGCAAAGTACGAAATAACTTTGCCTTGAACATTTAAAGAATGCGTTATATGTCAACCCTCTCTACTGGCCCTTTGCTTCGATTTCCTCTTTGGTTATCGAATTCATATACGAGGGCTCACTTTCACCGAATGATTTTCTTTACATGAACCAAATTCAAATCAATAGTACAACAAAACGCGACTTCGGTGCAAAAATATGAACCCACGATATCAAACCATCTACAGAATGTTTAGTATTATTCATCTCTTCCACCATTTGAAAAAGCCCTGATAATAAACTTGACAAACAGGCTGATGCATAACACTTAATGACTATACCCACTTTTACCCCACTCTTCTCTCCAAGAGGATCACTGATCATCGAATTTGTTGTCCAGGCCACGCTGTTAGTAAAAAGTACAGGCATAACTGAAACTATCTTTGGTATGACCACCAAAATCTGAATACTGTCTTACACTAAAACAGGATGTTCAGATGCTGTTAGTATCAATAGGCTTTTCGAAACGTGTATACACAAAAATGTGAATGCAGTCAGTCAACATCACTTTCCCTGAGCTAAAAGCGATTAACAAAGTCGTCTGCCTTACAGGAGTAGACTGTACAGTTATTCTATACATTCTATGATGTAACTGAGGCACGAAAAAGGTATCTGGCGAGATTTGGTTGTTTTTGTTAAAGCCAAGCGATGTGCCAGGGTGGTATTACGCGTTCACATCATGGTTGATGCCCAGCTTATTAAACATGTGACCTACATTTGGATACAATAAATGCCGTCAACAATAGTAGTTTCCACTTCAACTTATGGCACTTCGGTGCGAAAAGAATAATTATAAAATACCAACCTCCTGGTTGAATACCGAAAGCCTTTAATAATTCCTTAGTTGCATCGATTGCAGTTTTATGTTTTGTTTTCTTTGCATTGGTATCAACATCTTTGTCGTCAGCTTTGGTAAGAGATTCTCCTTTTAACCTTGAGCTATCATCTTGTGCCTCCTTTTCAATGCCTTCTTTCGCAAAATCGTCTTTCCTCATTTTTACAAAGTTTCCCGCAGTTGTGGCTTCCTCGTCCATGTTAGTGAATGTATTTAATCCTGCGAAATTCGATGACGGATACTTAGTTCGTTCGAAATTCAGCATTTGTTTTAAATGTTCATTCTGTTTACGCTCTGTAAATAAAGATACGGTATAAACATAATTTCAACTCTCCTCGATGTCTGCGAGTACAGCATAAAATTCTTATATACAGTAAAAATGTAAGGCATGGCAGAGGCATTCCACCTATTGCCTATGTAATCTGATACAACACATAACAATTCTCGAAAATATGACTTCCTTTCTATTACTAAGAAGTCAACGGAGGCCATCCTCTCTCTGACGGAAAGCTGAATTCATTTCTTTGTAGAGGGCATACAATATGTGCACAAAGTCATCAGAAAAAGACCAAACTAAAATTTCACGCTGTGACGGGCATAGTATATGAGCTCCGACGTTACAGAATCTCCCTTGTCGCTAATGACACAATCATTAGTAAATTTTGAAGCTAGTACAATGCGACGGTATGCTACTTCTTTGTTTCAATTGCTCTCTCCTTTGCATGTGGCCGAATCAGCGTAAACGTGTCTCGATAACGAGTACCTTTCATGTGCTTACTAGTGAATGTGTCCCTGCAAAAAAATGAGGAAGTATAACTTTCTTTAAATGTTAAAACAGTTTGCCCAATTTTATTATCTAACCAACGTCTATGCTTGCAATTATCCGTTCCACACAGGTGACAGACGCATGAAACATGTAAATAAAAGTGCATAATACTACGGTCTGCCCTGAGCGTCTAGTTGTGAGTCATGGTTAACGTTATGGTTAAAATATTATCTTCGATAATCAGATGATATGATAGACTCTGTTCTGATTGTACCTATTTCATGGTACTACGTCACTAACAGCCATTTAGGCTTCCATCTATTGAAAGTTAAGCACTGAAGATGTTGTCGGTATAGAATCATGTCTGTTCTTTCGTCTATTAAAAACGTTCAGCTAAGAGGCCTTATCTTACCTTCCTCTCGAATCAGGTACTCCTTATACTGGCCTTGTTCTAGCGCTGGTGAGCATGAGATGGCTTTCTTTTTATTATTGACCACTGGTTTAAACCAGGGTAATACACACAAGGCACTGGTGACCACTTTGACTTCGTAGGAGCAGCTCTGCGGTTCATCGATCCTGGAAATCGTTGCTGTCGAGGACTCCTCGTCACAATACAGCTGTTAATGATTACAAAAAAACGGGCAAAAAAACAATAACAGAAAGTAGAGTTGATTGTTTGTTTCAGAAAATCAGTTTACTGTCCGAGTCCCAGAACAGGCCTTGCGAATGAAACAAACCTCTATCTTGATAATAGGAGCCACAGCATACTCAGAATGTACTTGTTGAAAGCAAACACATTCTACTTAGCTTGGTGATTTTGGCTTCTGAGCTATTCAATAACAGGACAGGAAATACCCCAAAACCAACACAAGCCCATATACTGTCTTACATGATAATCAGCATCAAAGTGCAATTAAACACCTCCAGTCTTATTTCTTAAAGAAACAGCGCAAAGTAGAATCAAATCATGACATTTTTAATTTGTCATTTGCTATAATCACTTGCAAAGTTTTGCGACGGTCAAAATTTTGCAATTGAGGAGACATAAAAGTCAATTTATAAGTACACGAGAGGATATATTTGTTTGCCATGATTTAGTATTTATTCAAGACGTATTTGACTTGTTTTAGAGCTTTGATTTATGTGGAGTTCCGCCATAATCTGTACTCTTTTACACAATCCAGTAACAGTAACACAGTACAGTGAGATTCACCTAATCTCTGCCAGCTAAGTCTTGCAAGTTCCTGTCAATTTCATGTTTGTATTACACCATCATGCCGTGGTTCAGTCTTTGGCGTGTTGAATGTGTGGACCCTTGCCCACTAGAGGATGTCTGCCTGCTAGAGAGATGACGTAGACCATCCCCTTCATGCGAAAGGCTGGTAGAATCAAGCTTCACCTGTTGACAGTTGGATACTTTACGAAATATGCTACGCTTGCTCTATGCAGAGTGGGCTGCGGTATTTCAATTATACAGTAATCAGAGTGTCTACCAGAAATAATTACTGGAAGAGCATCGCGAACATATATGAGAGGCTGGAAACGTCTACTCCTAACCCCAAAGGTCCCGACTATAAAAGTATGGAAAGAATTGCGATTTATAATCTTACACTTAAATATATAAATACTTCATATTCTCATCCTTTACCAGAAGTAAACCACATAATGTTAATTTCAATGACATACTTTCTATGTCATATGTTGAATTGTAATAAGTATACACCTACCATAATTTTAGTTTTTCTTGCTTTCCCCGTGAGATCACAAAGTGAACCATTCAGATATTTTTGTTCATGAAACTGAACACCTTTGGTCTTTTTGTCACCCTAAAATGCAAATTTATAAAGAAAGAACGGCACCGGGTAAACATTCTGTGAACTTATATCTCAATGCTATCCGTGCCTACTTGAAGCCTCAAAAAGACCTCCCTATCACGGACTGAATTCTTCGTGAGAAAACTGAATTTCTTAAACAGCAACAGAGTACCTTTTCCTTGTTTGTAAATCATGACGTTTGGAGTGCACATTGATTCAAATTAACACACACAGTGGACTATCACGTGTTCCTTCGACAAGCACAGCGATCAATTTCGAGACAAGTCACCAACTGGTATCAACTAGCTCATCACACGTATTCGATCAGGTAGTCTGAATTCGATGCAGTTCGAACGCATAGTGATTAGTTATAATTTAGTCAGAACCAATTTGCACTCTTAACATTTTAGGCCCTGCTAGTATCGCTACGAGTGTCACTTAATGCTACAATTGCTGTTGTCCCTTAAGTAACCTAATACACACAAAGACCATCTGTAACTTAAAAAAAGAGATCAAGTTTCGAGGACCGATCTGCAGTGCCTGCACTTGTACATCATGTTTATGAGCATTTGTTACCTTCATGTCCTACTATGCATAATACGCAATTTGATAGGTGTTCAGGTTAATGCTAGTTTTAAGCTATAACTCGTGTCACTAGGAGCTCATTTCATCAAGAAGTTTGCATATATAACAATCAACAGAGACAATTTAGTTTTGTATAGAACAAAGAGAACAAAGAGACGAACGAAGAGACAATTTAATAATTTACGTTTCGACTGAAAGGTTTTCATACCGTTAAATAGTACGTAAATGATTTGATTGCGCAAGTTAACACGTGATAGTAATGAACCTTATACCTTTATTTGTCCGGACTTTTTTACCGACTGCAGCGGTAAGCATCTGACTATACGTATTAAGCTGCTACATATAAATTAACATCGGTTTTGCTTGTGTATCAATGAAGTGGCTTGAGAAATTTAAACATCAGCCTAAAATATCTTACTGGTCTCGAGAAAGACAATTTCATAAAAGGTACAATTCAATGAAAATTGAAGCTTCTCCTTTAACGTGAAAGGAATATGCTCACTATAATCAAGGGAACTGTTATTTGCTTACAGATACTGTGCATTATAGCTGTCAATCAGCATCATCTAAGACTAACTATCTACCTTTCAAGACACCTAGAAGTAAAAAGAAAAGTTCTAGAGTTGACTCACCACTGCCTAGAAAATATAAGGACCTACGATATTTTCGCAGACCAAAACTCGCAATAAGAGTTCACTTCGTAATATCCCCGTTGGTCCTGGCCTACGTTTCAATAAGGACAATCGTAGAAGTTAGTTCTGATTTTCACTGTTCGCGAAATTCCCGATCGGCCATTCCATACTAGTGTTTCTATCCTACAACCGCCAAACTCAAAATGGCTTGTGTGTGCTCTACATCTATGGGAGCGGTTGAAAGCAAAATCTCCCTTCAGTCACGGAAATGATTGAGATAGTACTTGAGGAAGCACCTCCCAAATCCTGTGGGTTCATTCTCACAAAGCTAACGTCTTAACTACCAGGTTTAAAGTAGGGCTGTCCACGACTAGTTGACTAGTCGCCTACTTATTTGGTAGTCGACGACTTAATCGGTAGTCGACTAGTCATAACCTCGACTAGTCGATGACCTCAAACAAATCAATGACCTCGACTGGTCGATGATTGTCGACTATTCGCAGGCAAGAATGATTTCAATAGTCAAACATTACGATCCCATTGATAGCTTGACCCTAGTTTTCTATGTGAATTACAAGGTGATGTAGTAAAACTACTTTTAATTCTTTACTAATCTTGAACATGCTAAGACAATTTCCCTTTTGCTTATATTGATTTAGAGACAGTCATAACGAAATGGTTTATGTTTTTAATGAATTTTTTTTGCTGCTTGTTTCTCTCCTTCGCGTATGGATTTTCTCGTCGTTAGTTCTTGAAGTCATTTTGTGAGGAATAAAGCGAGAGTTTATCCAGTATGTAACACGAATCTCAGGGAACTGAGCTGTACGCATCTCCATATTATGCTGCTTGCTGCCATGTGAACTTTGCTTCTGTATTCAGTGGGCTGAGTCATCATGCAGTGAATCAACGCAGAAATGATTGAAGTGACGATTGACATAAAATTACATTTCTGACAATTAAGTGTGACCTCAGCTACAGCACCTGGAAATTCTACAAATATCAGAGTGTTTATATGAGATTGAATATTACGGGCTTGGTGCCAGCCAGGGTCTGATCATTTTCCCTTAGTCCGCCATATGCGCCCTTTTACATTTTAACTATCAATATTTTCAGAGTTCTACTCTTAAGTTGTTAAGATTGTCAATATTTATGGGCGTATACAGCGGCGCCCTTACTGCTAGTAAAAGGCTACGTGACAGGGGGTCTTATAGATATTTAAACTGAAAGCAAGGGGGTAAGGCTCCACTCAAGTAAGGCACGCCCCTTTGTTTTAGGGACCTTGTTTAAACAATGGTCGACTAGTCGACTACTTTTGATCGACTAGTCGACTAGTAAACTAATCGGATGGGGAGATGGGCAGCACTAGTTTAAAGTCGTATTATAAATGCTTTGTCGATTTATGTGGTTTAAAGCACAGCTTTTTTACATTTTGACAAACAAAATTAGTAAACTTAACTTACATTTACCGTTACATTTGTCCAATCGGTTTCACCTTCAAACTTTCCAAGAGAGATGATTTCCCCCAATATTTCACCGGCGGCTGAAATTATAAGGAAGAAACTCATACTAGCTCAAATCAGAACATCTTAAGTTGATGTAAAATAACGTTTTATAAACTCCTGTGCTAGAGTTATTGTACTCGTATTAATTCTAATGCACGTAAAATTACAGTGGTTAAGTCGGCTAAGGTAAAGGATTGTGTGAAAATGGAGATGGAGAGCTGTTGAGATAAAAAAATTAAGGACATCCGGTTGGTGACAATACGAGAGAACAACATATTAAAAATATGGAAAGAAAGGAGTAAAGAAAGAAAGAAAGAAAGGAGTAAAAGTAAAGTACAGATAGTAGCATACCTAAGAGGTATTATAAATGAGGAATATTTAAATAATTTTACATAATTACACAAGAAGTATCAGGTCAATGGAAGTGACATATTGGGAAAAGTAAAGCATTAGTTTGCATAACTACGAAAATCATTGAAAATTTCTCTTTGATTGGTATACGTTTGGACGAACAGACGTGTTTGATCGAATATTTATTCTGCAATGAATCCGGATGTAGAATTGCCAATGTTGACAGCTTCCATCTTCGTTTTCTTCAAGTGCTTTAATACTTTTGGAAGGTTAATGTATTTAGCTGAAGGGAGATACTGGGAGTGCTGTATTAGCAGTCCAGGATCATGATTCTTGGTTACAAGATGGCATCTCCACAAGAGGAATTGAAGCACGTCATTACAATAGATTTAAAATGTATATCGAGATATTTAATGTACTTAGGAATACCCGCATATGCATCTAAATTTCCCTCCAAACACCTGCAAATATTTAAAAGGATAGACTCAAGTCTCTAAATGTGCCTGCCCTCATTGAGATAGTTAGCACAACTAGCCACAACATTTACTAGGTCTGCCATTTCCAACAGCTTTACAGCGACTGCTATCCATTATTGTAACATCATATGAGAATTTCAACATCTTAAGAGAGTTATTAAAACTGCCTATGGAAAGGATGTATACATTTGGTGAACTATTCCATGCATTATGCCACACCCAAATGTGGTCTTTCCCGGTTTCATTCATTTATGACCTTGGAATGACTCCTTGGGTACTTGATTATCGTATTCGGCAAATTGAATTCCTTTAGCTCTCTTATCACTTTAGTGGTAGACCTGCCATTGATGGATTCATCAAACTAAAATGTTTTAGCACTGGTACTTTTAAATAGGTAATTAAGGTCCCTCTAATTCTTCTCATTATTACCTCTCACAGCTTCTGAAGATATCAATAATATTTTGACCATGATTGCATTCATAGAAAGCACAATATCTAAGATACCGTTTAATGACATCCCAGCCGTCAAATCATCTAAAGCTTTACTGAACTCCCTTTCCTAATGATAACGTGTAATTAAACAGTATCGAAACTAATGACAAATACTGCATGTATCTGAGTAAATCAAAATAAACATCCGAGTCATATAAAATGTAACTGCTCCCAATGATCAATTTGATGTAAAAATTGAAATATTCTTCCTAACTCCCTTGAAGTTATATTCTGTGTGCAGAGCTAATGGGTCTATGAAACTTATTATCGGATAGCATAACATGCAGAATGTATAGCCTACCTGACTGGTGGTACTGCTCAATCCTGTCTTTATAGCAAAACTTATAGGTCCACCAGCCTTGAATCTACATGCAAAACAAATTAAATATATATATATATATCTATATATATATCTTTGATTTTACTTAATCATTAACACCACATCTATACAAAACACCATTTAAAATAGTCATGTTAAATAATTGTGAGCCTTATTATCAATTTTCAAAATCACAGATTTAAAAAAAAGAAAGAAGAATCCCCAACTGATAATCTACTATACATAGTGCTATTATATGTTAGTATAGTGTCAATAACAAATAGCTATTTAAAGTTGCACAGTACTATTTTCGCACGGACTTGAATTTGTGCATTTTGAATTCACCCACCCTAATTGGATACATTCACGCGGAATTCATGCACCTTATATGTGACGGAAAAGAAAAAATGAAGGAAACGAGCAGATTACCCATAGTAGTGCAAAAGTTTTGTCAAAAATAACAACCATTTAACACATAAAGTTCACTTGAGTTCCATTTGTAGCATTATAAATGGATCCTCTTGCTTGCAGGAATGCATCTATTGCCCAAAAATTTAGTAATCCCTGCTCAATCTCAGCTGTTTGTGATGATGGATTTGTTATTTTGCATCAAAACATAGAATGATGTGACCCAATTTGCATGGAGTAGCTTTAAGATGCTCAACTTGGTATCTATTTGGACATTTTCACGTTGGTTACGGCTTTCCCGTTGTTTCTATACCTCGTTAGTTACCCACTGATGGGTACTCTATCATAGTTGGGTTCTGCAACTTCTATTGTCTGTTTAAGTACAATGGAAATCTAAACTACGATAAATTTCTTACTAATTTCTTTGATTTTGTAAAAGTTCAAAATAAATTTTGGTTCAGTGTATAAATATTTTTATCATCCATGAACTAACAGGTCTTTTAATTCAGTTTAAATTAAACTGCATTCAGAATCAGTTGTACGCTACCTGTTAATTGGGTAGAAAATAAGATGCTGTCATATAAATATTACAGCACAATTGCTTGATTGTTAACAGTACATAGAACTTGTGACAGACTTACTTGTGACAGACCTATTCTACATTTTCATGCTTTCTCGACCTTTGGTACTTTCCTACAAACTGGCAGACCGTGGCAGCAACCAGGATGTTACTTGTATGTAAGCAGGTGACAGTAAACTGTCAGAATTTTAAATCGATCGTTATGATATTTTGACTTAATACTGTTTTTAAAGTAAGGCTTTTTAATTCGCCGTTTTTTGGTGAAAGGTTCGTAGTTTGGTTTTACTGTTGACCTTGCGAG
>JAAAKM020000078.1:23890-34470 GCA_010016025.2 Alatinidae sp. Z8VKAUB7J3 | reverse complement strand
GAAACCCGCTATTTCTGAGTATTACTTACAAGAGCTTTATCACCGTTATCTCCGTTATCAACAGCTTAGCATCCTTCAAACAATCACTAAGTTCACGTCAAGGCTGGCACTGATAAACAAGCGAGCAGCAGTTTCGATAACAGAGAGCGTAGATTACCCTTTCCTGTGAAGAAAGACAAATGGCATTGACCGAGCCGATCTGTGGGATAGCAGACTTATTGTGCTCTGTTTTCAATACCTCTTTCGTCAACTTCGCCTTTATTTGACATCAAGACAATATGCAAGTTTTCGAGATCGAAACTTGGAGATGTCACGTAAATACCTAGCAACGCGAGGCTAGCAAGAGATAACAGAGCACTCTTCGTTATCGTGAACCTGTTGTGTGACGTCATATCAAACGGTTGATTGCATTCATTCTGTTTGAATAGCCTTGCAATAAATAGAGGGAAGGATTTGTTTATCTTTTACCTGAAAATAGTTTATGCAATATCTAAATATGCTAAGTTGCTGAATCTCTGACGGCAGAGCAAACGTAATGTTAGCGTGTACGTTTGAGAAAAGCAAGCTGATGATTCATCTTGAATCACCCAAACGACTTTATCTTCTCAACCTGGAAATGAGAGTTTTTTTCGTGCATAGACACACGATTCAATTGGACGGGAAAAGGTTGTCTGATCATTAGTGGCATTTAAAGAATTTTGAGAGTGCAGCGAGCCCTGTAAAGTTTCTTATGGAAACCATTATGCTTAGAGAGGGGTAGAAGTTTACCGCTTTCTCGCATGACAGTTTTTCTCAAATGGCCAATTATCTTCAAAAATTTGGTAATATAAAGATTTTAAGTTGGGATGTTTGCAGCTTGGTAAAAATTTACATGGTTAAATAATTTTCCTCTTTTTCTCCCTGTTTTTACTTCAATCAGTTTAAAATATGAGAGCATATTCGTGTCCTGGTACTGCCAATAGAATACAAAGATGCTTAGTTAGCAAAGGTTTGGTCCACTTAACATCGCTACACCGTGGGTTCATATCCGCTGCCCTTGGAATGAAACATGAAACAAGTTTATCAATAAGAACGTCTGACTATGATTCAGTTCTTAAAAGTGTTGAAATGACGGCACAATTTGAGAACTGAGATTATTTTAGGGGTATCGTGAAATAAGTAGCAGAGCAGTAAATATCTATCTAATAGCTTTCATCGGGTGTGTTCAAAAGATAAAGCATGGGTCGCAAGCATGCAAAATAACGTCTTCATAGGATGTAATACTCTATATTCCTTGATTTGTTACTTATTGTACAATTTCTTGCAGACTATCCATTTTTCTGCAAAACTAACAATGTGTACTAAAGTTTGAGTTTGAAATGTTCGTTTAAATTTTTATGGAACTGAAATTATTTTTATCTTTTCGCCACCGAGTGTCTACTTTCTAATTAAATTTGTTTTTGATGACAAAAAGGATGAAAGTAAACGAAACATTTTAAAATATAAAAGCATGAAGTGTTGTCGGCTTCATCTTTTGTCTGCAACATTTGTATTCTTAATTTAAGGAACCTATATTTCCATTTCTTGATCCTCTCAGTTCCAATAACTCTCTGTCTCTCATGTATCACAATTTTCTTCACTTTACTAAAACTGAAAGTTGTTCTGAACTCTCAACAATACTAGTATGCAGAAGCAAGCAATAAAACATAGTCACTTTACTCTCGCATAAAAAAACCCAATTAATATCACAGGAAATGATAGCTTAAAGGCTGATAAACGATTTGTTTGGATATGTATAACGAAATAATATTTCGTTAACGCCGATTGTTCTGAACGGGTTCCACTTTGATTTGAAAGGAAATTTTAAAATATTGTTAGGACTGAAGCACTATGTGCCCTTGTATTCACCACCTATGAAAATGAGTGGTTGTTATCTATTCTTGAAAAGGAAGCAAATAAGAACGACCTTAACTGTAGAAGGGTGCCCCTATAGTATCTTAGAATCGTCAATGTATGCTTCCTTGTAAGCAGGAAAGGGGTTTCATCCTCGAAACTATAAACAGTCTGTATCGTAAGAGCAACACAAAAAGATGTTCAAGGAGATGTTTGCAATCAATACAATGGCCATAACCTGACAACACTGAAACCTAGTACTATGTTCGCAACCACAAAAACCTGAAACCGACCAAATGCGAAAGCGTTCCGATTCATTTCATGCCGTTACTCTAATTGTTAAATTTTTGCTTCCCCTTTTACGTCATCTTTGTTTCTCATTGACTACAGCCTCGTAAACAGCATAGTAATCCTGAGGCGTCCTTATCATCTCACTGTTTGATCTATGAGCTATTGTACACTCTATTTTTCAAACCGATAGCAATATTCCTCAAATTATACCAAGGTGGTCTATTTATTTTTACAACCCCTTCATCTGCTGTTGTGATAGGTTAACATTCACTTCCTCTAAGTTACTTGGGTACAATTGTTGGCTCACTCAAAGTCTAAGGTCAAAAGTTGTCTGTCCTGGGTCCTTGGTAAGCTCTTGGTTTCATTGTCCCTGTTTAAACTGACGAGTCTCGCTTGTCAAGCCCGCTTCTCGATGTCATATCAACGTTGAATCGACGCCTCCTTCTTCGTTTAACCGACGTCGCAGGCCCCTTCTTTATGAAAGTTGGTGTGACGTCGTATTTTAGACATTGTAATGGCGTGGTATTGACGCCAATCAAATGTCAGTAAGACAAATGTTAAAATAAAGACTAAAGATCGACAATGATCAAATGTCGGTATTGCGACATACGTTTCAGTGAAATCAATTATGTCGCACAGAAATAGCCTAGTATCAACCAAACAAGAACGAGGCTTGATTGTTTTTAGTAGGAAAACATTTTTACCACCAAAATTATTACCATAACGATCGGCTCATGAAAAAGTTGACATTGTAATTGATTCCTAGTAATGTTTTTAATTATGATATCGTATTTCCTCCTCAAAATATTTTCGAGTCCTGGTTATACATCTGTAGATTAACCTTAGGCCTCTTTTATAGAAACCACGTGATAAGTGAGTGAGAGGGTATCTGAATATTAGGAAACTAAAGTTTTGTATCTTATCAGAGGTATCAACCTGTAATAACATATGGAATCCTCGTGATAATATCGAATGATACTACCGTGACATTTGAAATCAATTTTTATTCCTGTCTTATCAAAACTGTAGTACATTTTCGAATATGATCAATGTCTACAAGAGAGCAATTCAAAAAGGATTGGAAATTTCTAGAAGAGATAGGAAATAATGAGAGAACGTCAAGTCGGTGCGACACTTTTGATGTAAGGTGGCCTGTACAATCTTAAGGCATTTACCTCTCCTGTACATTAACCATTCTCTTTTAGTATTTCGTTGCCTACCACTAAACGTGTAATTGTGTATTTTCTACAACCGGTATGTTCACTTAATGTATTAGATATCTGCATAACGTTATCTTGGAAATGAAGGTTTATTACAGAAACCTATGTGGGCTTAAATATTAGTGTGAATTACAGACACAGCACATGCCATTAATTCGGTAAACTAATTACTGTTACCTCCTTTTACTAACTACCAGCTAAAAATATCACTGAATGGAAGCATCCGGACATTCGCAACCGAAAGTAAGGGCCATTCTCCAAGTTCTTATTGAATTAAGGAACTAGATAGTTCGTTCTAATTTTCTTCTTGGTTTTAAGATTCTAATTCTAAAGACGGCAGACAGTGCTTCTTTTAAATCCAATGAAATATGTTACGTCCTGTTACTACACAATATCTTCCCACAAAGATACAATGCTTTTCTCAGTAATGGATAACTTGATGACGATCGATCCCTACATTAGGTTATTCTAAGTAAAGGATACGTTTGAGCAGATGCTTTGAATGGAAGCACGATGTAGCAGACAGTCAGGACATTTCTAATCCACCGTACCTCAAAATAAGATTGTATCATCTTACCCTTTTAAGGGATAAACTTTAAATAAATTAATGTTATAATTTATAAAATCTGATTTTCCACATTGACTATCAAGGAACCATACATCTAACACTGTAACAATTTCCTTGTACTTTTAACACTTTCCAATTTTTACATATTTTAATAAATGAATATTCAGAACCCCCTAGCAGACACGAAAAACTAATCTAATAATGGAAAAATTTTATTTAAAGACATATTTTATATAAATTTACACCGAATTTAGGGATCCATGTATTTTACCAGTAGACATTTGAGGAATGTTTTGGAATATATACTTTCTACCCGATAGAAGTTTTTCCTGGTCTTTAAAATAAATACCTCATCCTTATTATTTACATGGTTTTGAGAAGACTCCAAAGAACTTATTTCAATTTTATTGGAATGAAAATCATTGTCTTATTTGATTGCTAGTTAACTGTTCTAAGCGAAAAGTTTTTTAATCCTTATGAATTATATGATGAAGGTGAAAATTTCTTATGTACAAAATGCAACAGATTGGTGACACGAAGATGAGTCCAGGCTCTGGACCTTTAATCTTGAAAACATATAGCAAAAATTAATATTGTTCATGCTGAGTTACCGGTTGGTTTGGTTGGAGTCGTCAACTAGCACAGAACCTCGGGGTGCTGATATTTACGCTGCTATCACTGACAGGTTAATTGAAACCATGGTCAGTCAAGGAATCACTATGGAAATGAACTGCTTTGGTCGTTAAACTCTTTTCTCCCTTCTGCTACAAAACCAAATGTTGGTATTCGCTGTGAAGTTAATACATTGTGGGTATTTCTCCCCAGATCCCATAGACCTGCTCCAATACTCTAAAAACATCACAAAGTTGTCTCCCTGTGGTTTCCGGTTTGAAGATTTCATTCTATAACTAAAAAGAAAGAAGTTTTAAATATCGTCCTAGTAAGAATTTAAAAACTATCTCCTATATCATCTCTTTACGAAAGGAAAAGATTATATCTAATCAACGATAAGATTATACTCTTGTCAAAAATAAATTATACTATATATAGCTAAAGCTTATACGTTTAATACTCTTTAAACAGGAATTTGGAGACCCCATATTATGGGCTTTTCGTCATGAGATGATAACAGCAAATGTATGATAAAAATGAAGGTCAGTTCGTTGCCTAAAAATCGTTTGAAGTAACAGCGACAGTTGTGATTTTGGTTTAAGTACACAAATACTATGTTAATTTCCCGTACTATAAATTATGTAGCGTATTTTATTTAATTAATTCGTTGCATGCACAAAAAACTACACATTTTATACACGTCGAAATAAATTTAGAATGTAGAGTCATCATTTCTAAGACTACGCTCAATCCCGGTGTTTCAGAGCATAGAATTGCTACATGATGGCAATTGTTTATGCATCATGATAAGAAACTAACTCTTGATAAATCGGGAGCAGGCAATAGATGTGACATAGAAGCTTTGAAACTCTGCGTGGCAAACAGTTTCAAGTTGAAATTTCTTAACGTTCGTTTCATCACTAAGCACATTAATCCCACATTTTGTTTACGGACAACTACTTTCTAGCCTAGGTAAAATATATTCCTTTTCACGTTATTGACCTGTAATTTCAATGTAGGCTGCGTTACAACTGTTTACAGAAATTTGGGTAAGTTCTTTCCTGGCTTGAAAAGAGTAATTAAAGAGTTGTTTGATCTATTTACCTACTTACAGCAAATTACGACAGTCAAATGACGATCACTCAGCAGATTTACTACTACCCAGTGCAACAAAGGCAACTCCTACGATTTACGAATGCAAATACAAGTTGAAAATGCTCAATGGTCCATTGATAATTGGAGATTATTTCTATAACGTTCCTTAATGAACCTTTGACGTAAAACTCAAACAATTTGGTCTTTACTTCTGTTTAGAAATTTAGAGCTCTTTGCAGACATTATATTGTTCCTGAATCACTTCATTGCAGTGTTCGTTGGTACTCACACGTATTTTTAAGTGAAGAATAAAAAACGGAAACAAAGCAACAGCTGACTAGGACATCATACGATAGTTTCATTTTATTACGTGACTCATCTTTGTTGTGATCTTGCGCATTTACTTGTGACCTCAAAACTACAAGGAGTAGAAGTTGTTGTGGTAATTGATACCGAAGAATTGTGCTGGGCATCTCTCTCCATTCCACCTTCACAGTCAAGGCAAACTGACTTGCCTTTTCCATAAGAGCATACTCTTTGCATGCTCCCTCAACACGGGAAGTGCTTTCTTATTAGTTTTAAGTGGGAAACAAGATATCTTACCATTTACATGCTAGCAATTATGCTAATATGATCATCTATATGCTCTCAGAGACTCATATTTAGTTAAACAAAGACATGGGACTGTAAGGCAGCAATGTAAACGTATTCTGTACCTCTGAAACCCTTTCCTTTATCCCCAAATTTAAGCACATTCAGTTATTCCCCTCACTCTTAATTAACACTAAACCAAAAGCAATGCAATTTGAATATTTTGTGACAGAAATTGCAAAACTGCAAGCTGTTTGGCTCCTTTGCGAGGAAAATACACATATTTTCTAAGCCTCGAGGTTTTCGTACGTAAAGCAAATCATAAGCATAAAAATAAATGTGCATTTGCAAGAAAGAATTACCAACGAAAATAAAATTATGCCGATTATTACCGCTGTTCCTATAACGTTTTTGAACACTATTGAAATGCTTCCAAAGTTAATGAAGGAAAGTGATAAATGCACAGACTTACAATTTATTTACTCTAGAATTTACCAATTGAAGCATGGAGGACACACTGGGGTTGTAACAAACTAATGGTGGTTAACAGATCACAGGCAGATCATAGACAGACAAACAGATTTTATAATTGTGTTTTTAAGTTGGGGTGTGATACCAGCAGCTTAAGGTATGCATTGTCAATCACTAAGGTTGCCTGTGATTATATTTCAAATGGATTTTGTGTTATTACGTTATTCACGTGGGTCGTATGAACCTAGTGGGCTACATGAGTCACCAAAATGTTTCCAGCAGTGGTTTGGAAAAAGTCGCAAAATTTAGAAAAAAAGTCTTTGGGGGCTTGCAGTTTCTTTAAGCCCATGTTTGCAGAAAAATAGTCATTTACGCTCATCATACTACATGCATGAGTAAACCTAGCAGATGGAGAGACTTATTGTCATCCTCATCATCATCATTAAATATTTTAATGTTCGTAGAGCTGAGGGCTAGCTTTAAACTTCCATCACACCCTAACTTTGTAATACGAACAGCAGACTTGAGTTTTTCGTTGTTCGGCAGAAGTTTGAATTCTAGAGATAGCATTTGTTAACTTATCTGACAGTTTTCTTTCAAGTTTTGCATACTTACATATATTCATTCCGGCAAGCAGCGGTAATAAGGACAAACACATTACCTCAGTTACATAAGGTTTCAAGTATAGCGACGCTCATCCGATTGTGAAATCTTAGGTAGTAGAGATAATTTTGCTTGTCCTTAAGACTATATCATTTTAGAATGAATTAGTCTCTATCCTGTTGTATTGAGCACTCTAGAAAACTAATCAGTAGTTTCTATTGGTATACATGTACCTATATGTATCTGGTTTTATCTGGTTTTATAAAAATTGTAAATCATATCGGTAACGTTCTCTTTATATAAACAATACCTTGTTACAATCGGGAGCTTCTTGGGAATAATTAAAGACACCAAATCGCAAAATAATGGTAAAGTTTAGAGAAGAAAGTTCAATTTTTCCACTTTTACATAATTTAAAGTATAGTTCTCGAGTAATTTTGACTTTTGTGGACAATTGTGTAAAAAATTGTGTCAAAAATGGTAAAATGTAGTAGACAATAATTTTTGCACTTATTTCGGCAATTTGATTAGTATTATCGTACATTTTTCGCCTTTCTTTACGTATCTTTTACATGCTTCTACACTCCTAAATGTTGTTAGAACCGCTCACTCAACCTTTAACCTTTCATTTGATCTTGCCAGACACTTCAACTTTTAACATATACTGTGGTACAGTGAAGGCAAAAACTGCTTCAAGAGTTACTCTTATATTGATGAGGCCACAAAAAGCGCGAAAGTGCCTTTAAAGCAGTTAGTAGGACACTCAAAGACCTCACACAAATTGAGGGGTTAATAGGAGATGTAACAAAGGTCATCTTAGGAGACACCAGACTAACACTTGGCTGTCATTCTCCAAGACACCAAGGTTGATGAGATTAATACTTCCATCAAAACCTGTTACATTTGGCCCTATGCTGGTTTTCTGAACCTGACAACTAATACGACAGTTCACAGACTCTCAAGCTGGACAATTTACCAAACAGCATCATAACGTTAGCAAAGTGTACATTGCACGCAATTATGGGCAAACCGAGCTGCTTTTATATAGTAGCATAATAGAAACAGAAGCGGCCCTGCTGTCAAAGGTATTTCCAGGTTTGAGGTACCACTTTACAGACCAAACGTAGCAGGATGAAAGGACAATCTTGACTTTTGACAAAAGATACAGCAGGCTGCTGGATTTCTATTTTGAAGACATCGTCAGCTGCATATCCATTGATACTGTACCTGAGCCAGAACTTGTGAACCATCTTGTTCAGTTTTTAAATAATATTGAACCTTTCATACTTTTATCTCACTCTTCAGAGTTAAAGAAAAGATTGCTTGTTATCTTGTAGAGAAAACTTTACCCTCCGCAGCTATGCAATGTCACACTGGCAGTGGTTAGGCAGATACGACAAAAGAAATAAGAGAACACTTTTTCAATCACACTTTCTTTCGACAGAGTTCAGAATGAAATGAAAAACCAATTCCAATTAGAAGCCTTGAGGCTACACGGAGGCAATGTCTAACCGAACGAAGACGTCTACCCCCTTGTCCGTTAGATTCATGTCGAAATGCCCATATCATATTTGAAATTGTTGGAGTTATAGTTTTATTTCGTAAAAGCAACTTAGTTTTAAAATTGCGAAGCATAAAGCTTTGTTTCAAATACATATGAAATTATTGTTTGTTATTAGATGTATATGAGCTTACCCAAGCCAAACCTTAATCTCTTGGGAGAAAAATAAATGAACTCCATATACTTTCAAATCAACGTGTACGAAAATAAAAAAATCTGCATTCGGCGATGGTCATTCTTGTATTATATATAGTACATACAATGCACTATGGATGGTTCTCATTATCTTGGTCATTATCAATATTCGAAGCTTACTGCTTTGTGCAGATTCGCAGAAATGCATTATTGTGGTGCCTAGTAGGTAACAGCAGCTACGAAGTTAAATGCAAAGTCATGCAGGGTTCGAAATTGTTTTGAAAATTACGGAAGATGGAGGGTTGCAATTAAGTGCCACAAATAATTTTAGGTCGGTAAAGTGAAACTGCAGTCCTGAGCGAGTGAAAGCAAAAGAACAGTCGAACTCAGAAAAGAAATGGCTTGGTATAGCCTTTGCCAACCAAGGTCGCTCAAACAAACAGTAACAGGAACTCTTTTTAGTCCTAAGGGTATACGAAAATTAAGTGTGGCATTAATGCTGATTTAGAAAGTCTTGTAAAAATGTACTTCTCTTTCATCATGAAGGCAACATTGTGATGGGTTTTTAATAGAACAGCCTTGCTATTAAGGTTTCGATAGTGTAAGGTGACCTGATATGTTCATCCTAAAATCGGAATCGTTGCATGCTGCGCTGACGCAATATTTGAAGGAAAAAAATAGTTTTCAAGGACATGACACGATCGTGTTCACTGATAGTCACACTTAATCTCGAGTTGTATCAAGCTATAGTGTTTGAAATAGGGCTATTGTACAATGGGAGTGGGTTGTTTCTTTAGAGATTTGAGCACACGAGAAATTGTTATGACTGCCAATCTTTTGTTGTGATGACGTGATTCTAAATATGTCTTAGCTGATAACACCAGACGAGTAAGGGATGAATATAAGGGTGAGATAACGTAAGAGGACCTACTGAGCAGCACGATTCAGCCTGTAAGAACCTGAAATCTGTATGAATATCTTGTACCTATTTCAAACTGAATTCATTGATAATGACCCTTATCAGAGTGAATGCAGATTATCGCAGGTTTCTCCGACAACCTTAATCAAACTTCTAATTGGTTTTCTCCAATTGCGGGTGCACATTATTAGCTTAACAAGGTCCTCGTGTAAAAATTCACCAGAAATACAAAGTACGCAGTGTGTGGTGTGACCTCCTAGTCTACCATTAACGACACATGTAACGATCTTCAAGCGTATCTGATCGATAAACAAATCTATCTTCAGGGTTACACAAGCACCTACAGTGACTTAGATACGTATTTCTCGATGCCTGCCAATTTTCCAATTATGTAAGCTAAGAGAAATGGTTTAATTCAGTTATTAAGATTCGATTCGCAGCACTTTTAAAAGCTGTTCCTAAAATTGACTAAGATGCTGCTGTAGGGCACTAACAATACATTTTTCCCAGATTGCTCTCTAACCCTAGGTAAAATTTATCACCGACTTGAAAAAGAATGGAAATTGCTTTCTAGCAACATCAAAGAGCATCAGAAAGGCACATAGTGTTGAATGCAGCACATCTTTCTAATTTTCAGAAAAA
>JAAAKM020000078.1:0-23790 GCA_010016025.2 Alatinidae sp. Z8VKAUB7J3 | reverse complement strand
AGCTCACCTCGCATTTCTCGAGCTCTTCTTATCAACAAGCTATGTTCAAACGGACCCCCTTGCGCCAACTGAAAACTGTTAGGCAATATCTTAGCTACATTTCTGCACATTTATTTTTGGATGAGAAGATCCGCTTAGGTGACATCCAACTTTTCTATAACAGGTCGCAGTAAATTTGTCAAGTAGTAAAAACAGGACAAAGAAATTAAAGGGTAACTTTAGAAAAGGCGTTTAAGTTGTAGCAAGTTGCAAATTTAGCACTTTTTCACCGAAATCCCCCTTTTGTAACAAAAACGTGTACGCACTGCTCCTTGCAGCGCAATAATTAGGCCTAGGTATTGTATACCCCACACACCCTGCAACCTACATACCTTTCAGTCGCAAGTAGACAAGAAAACGAGATATGACTCTCCAAGGACAAGGTTAGCTTTCTTTTGAGAATATGCTAGAGCTTTGTCATTCTAAAATATATGTCAAAAATACAAACTTTTATTTACATTATTATAATGTACTTTCTTAAAGCACCTCTTCCATTTATAGTATTCGATATAGTTATAAAGTTCTCTAAGAATTGTTTCATAGTGTAACTTGCTCCAAAAGCAAACGATACCAATATAAATTTACATGTACTTGAACAACACAAAATATTTGGTCACTTTGTGTATCGAAGGAAGTCTTATTGATGAATTCTTGAATGCCTGCGAACATCAACTTTTCGGTAAAAGGCCTTTCCACAATGGCGACACGAGAAAGGTCTTGTACCAGTATGGCGCCGTCGATGAGTCAGCATGTTAGAGGACTGACTAAATCGTTTGTAGCAAATGTCGCACTGGTATGGTTTAATACCAGTGTGAGTAACAATGTGTTTGCCCAAGTCTGATTTTCGAAGAAAACTCATCCCACACTTGTCGCAGTGAAAAGCCTTCACATTTCGATGTATCAGTTTATGGTTTGATAAACTGGAAGCTCTCAGAAAGGATTTACCGCAGTCTTTGCACGTATGCTTCGGCTTTAGCTCGGTTGCCGTCGCGTCACGTTGTCCGCCATTCTTCCGAATTCCCTTCACTGGCTGGCACGGGAACACAGGAGATGGGCATGAAGAATTTCTCCACATAGCCTCATCGCCTCCATCGGCAAACGATCTGTCTTCTCTAAATTGAATTAACTTTTCTCTTGGCGATAGGAACGGCATTTGCTCGATCTCCTCCCTGGGAACGTCTGCTGAATGACACGAAGCGGGCGACAACGGTGATTCGACGGAACTGGATGGACTGTGCGGTGTATAATCGTACATCGGGAACACTTCTCTTAACTGAATGCTTGATGCCCGTATGCCCATCAGCCACTGAAAATCTTGAAGCGTTACTAAAGAAACAAATAATATAAATGCTACTGTCAGTATTAATGTCTTCATAGGTTAACATGTAGATACATACTACAAATGACAAGAACAATTCGTACCGTTACACTAGTGATCAAGACAACAGTGCAGAGGCTGATGCTAACCAGAAATGGTAGTTAAAGGTCAGTCAATTCCGCAGTTACCAACTTTCAGAGGCTAAGACGTTCATCAGGCTGCCCAATTAGGGCTATGAATGTCGCGGGACCTGAAACGCAAGCTAGCCGCGGTAATTCGCTTTTGCTTTAATTGGTTTCATTGCCGCGGGCAATTATTGAACTGGTATCTTTCAGCTCGAGAAGACGAGGGAGATATGCAGCAGGCACTGCTGAAGGTGACAGTAAAGTAGGGGGGAAAACCAAACTCGAGGTTGACACATTGTAACTTTCGGCAACCTTAAAGTCAAGTACTACAACGTTTGATGCTATGGTGGCCTTAGCATTTATGGTGTGACATATTGCGCTGCTTACAGCCGACGGCAACTGTTTACATTTGCATTCGATAAATACAGTAATATGCCACAGCATATATGTAGAAATGCAGCATGTTCCCATATAGAAGTACATGGATAGCCATGTTTCATATATTTATAAATATTAGGTATAGGCCTTATTTGGCTTTTCTGCACGGATAAGAAGTAAAGCTACGTACCTAAAAATTAGATTTTAAAGGTGCAGACTTTAGAGTATTAAATACTAACAATGAATTA
This sequence comes from Alatinidae sp. Z8VKAUB7J3, assembly GCA_010016025.2. NCBI lineage: Eukaryota > Metazoa > Cnidaria > Cubozoa > Carybdeida > Alatinidae > Alatinidae sp. Z8VKAUB7J3. The sequence goes on along the minus strand of JAAAKM020000078.1, from coordinate 21,682 downwards.
TTGATAAAACTGTGGAATTTAAATTTTTATAATTCAGAAAATATTTTCTTGTTCACTAAACGTAAGCACCAATGATCACAAGCAACCCCAATTGACGAACAAAAAGATCCCAAGACATGGCATGATAATGCGCTCAGGAGCATAATGACGTCATACATGGCCATGAGGATCCAAAGAGATGATTCATCTGGAGAATTCGAAGTCTCTGGAAAATGCTTGAACTGTCAACAATTTGCTCATATTTTGTAGTGGTAGCTGCACTTAGTTTGCTATTAGAAACGACCAGGTGATTTCAATTTTTAAATGGGTGATGATGTTGTTGCATTTATTTTTGCACTCTTCAAGATCTACAACTCTAGAAACTATTCACTTTGGTAGTGTTTAATAAAAATCCTCAAGGATTCAGATTGATTATATATCATAATAAATAACTGCAGGGAAGAGTGCTTCTCATGCAACAGTTACATGTCATCAAAACCGTACACATGTAAACGTGGCTGATTCTGCTGCGACCTACTAAAGTTAATAACATCGCCTGCTACTTATTGACAGATCAACCAAAATCTCAAGGCAGAAATTAGAAGCATATCAAAGTAACTAACATATAACATAGCTTGCAAGGCAACTAGAGAGCAATTCGCTAATCATGAACCACAATAAACTCAACCTAACAATTTTAACTCCTTTTTGTGCAGCTTTCGAACTTTACACTGACTTATAAAGTTAAGTTTAAAGATTGAAGTATCTCTGCAGGGGTGACAGGGCAAACAAGAAAACAATAAATTTTTAAAAAAGACACCCTATAACTGTGCACTTAGAACGAGCATTTCATAAACGAGAAGTATACCAATTTCCAATATTTGTTAAAAATATGACTTCCAGGTTAGCTGTATGGCGTTGAAAAACTGGAAATGCCGCGACCCCACATTGGTTAAATGCGAATGCTACTATGACATTTGGGATTTGTCCCATGAACTTTCCACTATCCTATCTCCTATCAGCTCGTTCTGTTTGCTTCTAGGCCTTAGCGGTTATTGAATACTATGGATTTTCAATATTTGCATTTTAATAACTAGTAGAGCATTTAATTGTAGCCTGCAAACGTAAAAGATACTTACAAGGGTTCTCTTTGACTTCACTGTGTCGTATATTCACTTCTGTCATATTTTCTTCTGTAAAGGCCTTCCTTGCGATTTTACGTGTCTGTTCGTTTCTTACTGGATTATTGTAATCCACTGCTAAAGCTCCATGTGTTATTACCGACGTTCTCCTGAAATCATTATCCGACATTTCCAAAGTTTGAGCATCACTCTCTGTTACCTCCTTCTCCAAACTCATTGTCGGAATATCGCCTTCAGATGCAGGCGGGCAGCATTTTCTTTTCACCAAAAATGACTTGGGCATTATGAATTCTTGAAATAAATGTAAATAATTCCAAAATCTGTAAGATGATATCAATATACAAACTTTTCTATCTTGTGTGATTACTTGTGGGAGGTATACTTTCAGTCTACTTTTCTGTCTGACTAGCAGTGAGAATGAGATGCCTTTTAAAGTTTCCACCTCACTATATCCCAGTGATGACGTAGTGAATAACTGAAACAAGAAATTAGGAAAATACGTCAGACAATGGGCTGCCCTTTCGGGACACCTTAGTTACCTACTTAGTGCATAAACGTACTCTAGGAATATATATTGTCTATTTTTAACGATGCTTGTGTACGCTTTGAGTCATTGATGTCAGAACATGAGAACAATTGATTGTACGTGACAATGAACAAAGCATCGACTCTGGCTTTTCGTCAACAACTGAACTTCCTTTTGCGTCCACTGGTGCTTGGCGCCAAATTCAAAGAGTTTCTACCTGCACAAATCTGAGCACCCTTGTGGGAAATCAAGGAAAAATACTGGTCCTGTTGTGATAAAAAATAAACACAAGATCCTTGAAATGTAGCGTTCAGACTTCGCATTCCAGATTTCAACAGTAACGTGTCTCAAGCTGAAACCTAAAAGCTTGTTTTTACTTTCCAGAGAATATATTATTTGCTATCTATTGACGAAACGTGACTGGGAATTGAATATCACATTTCGACTTTGGAAGCAACAAGTCACTGCTGTTGTTGATCCTACGCTCAGCGTATGCAAACACAGGAATCGAAAAACTCATTGACGTCAGAGCTTTTCACGATCCCTCAGGATTGTTTAGAGTGTGAAATAAACGGGAAAATGGGCTATTATGATTTGGCACAAAGGAAGAATGATCGTGCAGGTAGAGTCTGCTTTATCAGACAGTGAATACTAGCAACCATTCGCATCGATATGAACACATAAGGTCTCAATAGTTTTCCACGACAACAAATGATAAGGAATTCGAAACCGATTGTCTTCCTAATCGCGTTTCATGCTATGCGTACTGAACTAGCATGTGAAAACAATAGACAAAACCTAGAGTAATTGTTCATTTACGTTGCTTCAATAATCACGACCTCTTGGTTCATTAATGGAGATCGCCAAGTGCAAAGGACAATCTCACGGGGGTGTTTATGTGACGTCGCTTTAAGTAGGATGCGGGCCAAATCATGGGTTGACTCATACGAAGAGCAATATGCTACCATCAATCCACTTAATGAACGCAGTGATATTACACCGCCTTACTGATCAGCAGAGGCAACATTTATTCTGTGGATAGCTAACAGGTATTTCGAGACCTTAAAGTATCTTAGTGTGGGAAAATACGTATGATAATGCCAAAGAAGGCCCGTAGCTCGGTTAGAATTAAAAATTAAGGGGCCATTCAGACAATTTATAGCAGGGAAGGGGAGGTTTGAGAAAGCAATTGTTTGAATAAAGCCATTCGACGCTTGAATCCTGGTATGAGAAATTGGGGGCTGATCGGGAATTTTCCGGGGGCTTAGAAATTCTATTTTTCTCAGTTGGAAAATTGACGAGAAAGCCATTACCTTATATATCCTATTGAAATAAGAGTACCCCCCCCACCCCATGTCTCTTTCTTTCTTTCTCGATATACATTTTAAGGTCTAATGACATACCCGTTAGTTAGGATTCATCTTTAACAACATTTAACAGCTGCAAGCCAGTCACGAAGGTGAGGGGGGCAAGGGCGGGCGCCGCCCCCTGAGAGAATTTACTAGCGTATTCCGCCCCCCCTGGCATTCTAAACAGCATATATATTTTTCACTGTAGAATATCATAATGCATGGGAAATATTAATGTTGGACCTACATTTTTGTATCGATGTAACCAAATGTAATATAAAATTGAATTGATTCTCTTGTTAGGATTATTTCCAGAGAATGATGAAACTTATGACCGCCCCCCTTTCATATTTTGGAAATCCCAACCGCCCCCCTCTCTTAGAGGACCAGCTTCGTGACCGTTGCAAGCTGTTGATAATCATTTTAGGTGCTTATCAAGTCCTTAAACAGCGAGCCGCTAATTCTGGGGGCATTTATTGAACTAGGGGAAAACAAATTTAATATCTTACATAGTTATATAGCTTTTCAGTTAGTTGGGGCGTGGTAGGGGGCTGGGGCCCAAGGGTCCCAAAAACAAAAGCGCTTGGAAAAAATTTGGAATACAGGAAATCAAAAATACCCAGAAATTTATAAGATAGGAAGAAACTCTTTTTGTCAAATGGAAGCCCCAACTTTTGAAAGTCACGAAAATACTCGTCATAGTGTGTCTCCTCTTGGCATTTTTAAACGTCCGTAGGGCGCAACGTAGGATTTTGTCCCTGCTGTGGAACGCGCTCCACGCCACTACTGTTTATAGTAGTAATATTCTTTCAGGTTTGCAAAATAATTTCTTGGGGCAAAGCATTGCCTTTTTTGATGGAGGTGATAAACGTAGCAGCTCCTGCAACAGGACAATGTTCATCGATTTTTCTCTTAAATATCATGCCCTATCAACATAATCGCCCCAGTCTTCCGAGAATTGCGAACCTTTCTTCTACCAAAGTCGATGGATGAAAGACCCTGCTTCTACCAATCAAAGTTTATAATATTTCTCAGGTGATTACTACATCTTGTCATCCAAATGTTAATAGCGGCCAATCAATGAAGAGGTTGCTCTAACGTCCCCCAAATTACGCCGCTGATGGACTCTCCTTTATATCGTCCTTTTGCTTAGTGTAGGCTTACATTACTTATACCAACGCCTTTTATGTTCGGGTGGAGGATTTTGGAACCCTCTAGCCAAGTTTTGTCTGTCATTTCTGACCCTTAAATATGTAATTTTAGGCTTATATTACTACTTATATTATGCATGTTACGTACTTACATATTTAGTAAATGTTTGTCATATTGGGTCAAGATTTGCGCTTGAAAAATATGAATACGGTCGGAAACTAAACAAAATTTCTACCTCAGACTACTATTTTCGTATCAAGTGTAGGCCTATTTCGTATTTTACACAAGTAAATGAATTTCGACTTTCTACGTTAAAACATTTGTCTCAGAAATAGTACTTAAATGCCATCCTAACGGGTGACCTTGTTATACAAAAGTCTCTCTCCAGAAACCTGTAATAGGTAAAACCAAATTTCTCTGTCACTATTTTAGCACCTGATGATATTACTAAAAGTGTGCCAACTGCAAAGTCTGGAGGACTCACTGATATGCGGTGGCATACCCCTTCCTCCGTGGAGAAGAATCGTAAGCGAAAAGAAACTGGGCAAGATAGGGTTACGAATTGAATTAAAAAGCTCCGTATGCCTGTATTTAACAATACACGGTTTTGATAAGTCGGGATACTGTAGATTACCAAGCATTCCAACGTGAGCACAGTAGAAGGGGGGAAAATCTTAATGCAAATTTCTGTAATATTTATATACATTAAAATCGATGTTTGTTGTGCTAACGCAAAGACCCGGGTTGCCTTGTTTGACCGTTTCATTAGCTTTTTAAAACGAAGGTAGTGTACGGTTCGTAGTAATAAAGAGAAAGCAGTAATATACCCTTTAGATGTGTATTAAAGGATTACTTACACAAGACTGACTTTACTAACGTGACACAATACTTAATATTTACAGAATAAAATAAAGTAGGTTCCAGACTACTTCAATACAGGTAGGCAGTGGAAGATGTGAGTGACATATTGAATAACAGATATCGATTCTTAGAAATGAACGTATTTTAAGGATAAGGGGCGCTTGAAACATGCAAGGTGGCATTAACTCAACACGACTGTTAGAATTCAAGGACAGATTAGGCGAACAATTTCTGATTCTCCTTTTTACTTTGTTTGTTTGACTGCCAGACTTCTTAAAGCGTATCGTCGTTTACTGTCTTAGGTTGGTATCTTATCAGCATTTTTCGCCAACTGCTTTTTCCTACCATTAAGGTTTCTTGTATTCTGCTTATAAAGTAAAAGCCAGGCTGAGAGTCTTCAAAGAAAGGGAGAAATTAATATCTTCCTTCTTTTAAAGTAACGTTTCGTCAAACTTTACTGTTGACATCTTCAGAGTAATAAGAAACTAATTGCCTGAAAATCGTCTATTAAGAGCAGAAAAAGCTTAATCATGCTAAGGTAGCACTGCCCTAGTTTAGGTTTTTGGTATTACAAAATAGCTTAATCTTTTCAAACCACAGGTTTTCTCTAACGTGAAGCTGTGCCCCAATTTCCACCAACTTCTGCCCTCTTTCTGTTTAAAGCGGGAATGAAGACAGTGTAAAACAATTCCTTTGTTTGGGTTTTAAGAAGTAGTGATTCCATTTTTAATCTCAAGAGGTTTGAAGATTTGCGTTGGTGTTGAAATTGCTGACTAATAACAAAAGCTACCTGCAACAACATAAATTTTATTACTGGTGTTAAACATTAATTCATTGTGCCATAAATAGTCGGAAGAATATGGAGTGGGCAGAAGGAAGTTTCGGAAAACAATTCTTTACATCGACGTTCAGTGGTAAGAAAAGTGACACCTAGCAGTATTTAGTGATTTATACAATGCAGGGTTACTTCCCCAAACAGTTATCATATCAAGTCACGTTTCTATTCAGTGCATAGATATCCTCATGCTACCTTGGGATTACTCTGAAATGTGCAAATACGTGGACACAAGACTAGCATCGTCACGATGACAGAACGGTGATGGAGTAATTTCTATGCATAAGAAGTATTGCCTAAATAATCACATGTGAAAAAATAATAGAGCAAAGTATCTTATTGTAAACATGCTTAAATTATTTTTAGATCATGGGGAACAAAATAAGAGCATTATCATTGTGGAAGAAGAAGTGACTCAGTAAAATTTGACTGTACTCAAAAATAAGGCAATTAACTCGATTGGCTTGTAGTGAATGGTATATTTATATTTATATACAGGGCGGTATCAAAGGTTAATTATTGGCGTGTGGGTGTTCGGACACTAAAAATAGCTTGATGGTCCTTTAGTAAGGGTACAACTGTGAACTGGGGCTTTGTCTTGAAAATTCGCCAAACCCTTAGCCAAAGGAAGCAGCAGGGGCCCATGCTCCCCTCTGATAAAATTCCTCCGCCTGCTTAAAAATTGCCAATGTCCTTTCCGATTTCCAATTTTCAGTCGATATCGCAATGATTTTGGTTAGCGTGAATGAATTTTTCCACATCATTGTTATTTTACATTATCATTCATGACCTACAATTAAAACAAGTATTGTGAGTTTAATTTTTTAATTTTTTATCAATTTATTCATTCTCTTCCCCCAATATTGTCCCCCACCCCTTATATACGTGACTGGCCACGGGCCTGATTCCCCCTTAAAAGATCACAGGAAAGACCTAGGATCACTAATTTTCCACATTACGTATATAATATCAATGGTCTAGTATAGTATTTGCCTACTGTTTGACAGGTAATTTCTAGATCAAAGGCCCCTGATCAGCAGTGTCCCGGAACCACCAAGCAGGTTCACTGGCGCAAACAGGTTCAAGATCAGGTACCCCAAATTGCCCCAAGCAATTAAATGGCCAAAGCATCCAAGAGCACCACTCAATTTGGGCTACTAAGTGTAGAAGCGAGCCAGGAGGCACACTCAACCTCTCAGCAGGATCCACTCTTATGGATCATGTGAAGCATCTGTGATCAATGAAAACATCTTTTTTATCCTAAACAGAAACGTTAAGAAGCTGCCAATTAGCTTTTAAAGAGATACCACCTCCCACCCCTCCCCCTATGCCAGCCTTTTTGTAAGGTCCTGTTGTACTTTGCCATTTCCCTCATCTCTGTTTTCAAACAGTATAATGTATCCTCTGCTATCTCTCTGGGTCTTAAGCCTACCAGAGCATGTTACAACTTCGAATGAACGTGGACGCCCTGCGTTTGCATTGAAAAAGCATGTACATCAGAAGGGCTATTTTTAAAACGTACAAAATCACCTCGCGAATATAGAGGAGTGCCTGTAATTCAGATTTTTTAAGCGTAAGTAACTAGTGTTGTAGGCTGTCATGTTTGTCGTGAACATTTTAAAGGTCCTTTCATTTTGAGCCTATATGGGAAATGTCTGCGGTAAGATATTCGTCATGATATTTACAGTTTGTTCTTAACCTCACTCCTACAAATCTAGCCATTAAATTTGGTAATCATATATATTGAATTGTAAAAATTATTTCTATATTATATATATATCATTATAATCATTTTTAAAATTCTATGGTCACATGTGCCAAGGTACAAGTGAGCCGATGTTCATCTAAAGCTTGATGTACAAGATCGTTCTTAATTCACATATCCCTAATATAGTTTATCTTTCAATTTCGGCTAGTTGGACACGGGATCATAATGTATAAAATGTATGCGTCTATGCATCATAAGTGTTTTGTAAGAAGTGGGTTTAAAATCAGCACCCAGGTAACCCAGATATATTCTGCAGTCCAAGGATTATCAAAAGGGTATATTGAAGAATCGTCACAAGTCTTTTGGTTTCCATGAACGAAGAACAGACTTCCTTAAAACAGCGGAGTGGTAAAATTTTCACTTCTGAAATTTTCATACTCCAATGTTTGTCAAATTTTCATTTTCCATATTTTCCTCCTTTTAACTATTGTGGAGAGAAATCAAACGGATCGCCCCACGATGTTACAAAAATAGATAGAATGAAATGATATCACATCAAAACGTTATTTTGTTGACCTGCGGCTACAGCATACACACTGATTTACTTAGCAACAAGTAATGTTCTTGATCCTCCTTGCTTATACTGATCATGACCATTTCACCCAATGCACGTCCCAACGAGAAGGTGAAGGGACCACGCCTCTTACCTTTGAATTTGCAATCTGTCAGTGCAGTCCCCTGATAAGCAGTGGGGCCATTCCCCAGGGTCCGTTCTTTCCAAAAGGGAAAGAAGTTTCCCTTGGAGAAGGGGGGTCGTCATTAAGATTACGGCGGGGATTAATTTATAACAACGGCTCATGTATACTGTGCCTATGATTCTGATTGATCAGAGGTTTAGTCTTTTTGCCAATTAACGATGCAATCTCTCAGTGCGAACATCTAACAAACATCTAACAAACAGGAAAAGAACTCTACCAGGGTGAGCTAGTCATTGAGATTGTCTCGGGTTTAATATGTTTAGCTTTGCATAGTTAAATGATGCCTCCCTTTTTGCTGCCTACCTGAGCAGGATGGTGTTAATTTAAAGATATTCTTTGTTGACTCATATCGGTCAAAACTCAATACCAAGCGTAAATATGCCGTTTATTATTTTAAAATAATCCTATGTCCACAGATATATACATAAAGAATCATGTTGTCCCAGATTGGACTAGAATGTTCTGTTTTGTGTGACCCACCCGATGCTTCGTACCAATCCCACCATAACCAACAAGGGCCTTGGCGAGCTGCGGATTATTATTGACATCGAAAGGTACGGAATACTTTTATAACCCAATAAGAGGGAAAACTTCTGTCTCCTTCCCCTTCACAGTCGCCTTAATCAATAGAAAATACGAAAATTCAGAGGGAAGTAATACACTGCTGGGTCGTCACAGTTGAATATTGGAAGGAATCTTGTTGTTCATAGTCTCTTCCTGTTTTGTTTGATCACCTGATGCACTCAAAAAGCTGAAATTCCCCTCCCAAAATATTTTCTTGCTTTTAGCTTTGCTCTTTGTACATTCGGTGTAAAAGTACACTCAGTGAATGACGTTGGTAAACAATCTTTATATTAGGCAAATTAAAACCTTTTGTCTGGAATCTATCGGCCTGTGCGAAAAGAACATTACGTCGTTAAACGTCGTCAGAGCTGATCTATTTTACGAACTTGGACGTTATTGGCCGAACAAACTCGTGTTTTGCATATATTAGCTGACTCTGTGACCAGAGCACATCAGCCGAAGGAAATATTGACTGACGTCACTGCTTCCACCACAGAAAACAGGCCAGTCTGAGAGAATAATCCTATTGATATGTCAACGGCAGCTATAAAATATGCGGAAATATGCGCTTTATTTCCCGAATTAGGTACGAAGCCAACAAGACGTGACTTTCGCGAAGAAAGGATATTTTGGTGACGCATTTGATGCTAGAAAAGTGGATAACAGCGCTTATTCTTTCGTACCTAAGACACAGCGCGAAGTTCTAATGTTTGTTTATGAGCTATCAAAGCTTGTACAACAATCTTGCCATGCCCGCAGTTGGATCCATTCCATTCATGTTGGATGTAAAAGATGACGCAATTTAATCCACTGATGTGATCCAGTTCGTACCTCTTGAGCTATGATGATGGTGACGTCAGGGTTATAACGCTTTCGTTTCATACCTTGAACACTCAGTATTTTGTAGGATAGTGGTTGCTACGTAAGAAAATGTGAAGTGATGCCTAACCTTGCAGCTTCTGTGTTATCACGAAAACCAAATAAATGAATGAGGAGTCTGCAGGTTGATGTATTCATATTTTGAAAAAGTAATTTGGATAACCACCATTGAATAAATGGACGCAACATCCTCTGTGATCAAATTTACACAACAACACCAATATCATCATGAAGATTTTGGTCATTCGCTGCACGAAAATTCATTGCGCCCGCCCCTTTTCCATACCATACGGTGATACTCAAACACGATAAGGTAAACTAGAGATAAACAACTCAGATTCTATCAGATTCTCAGAATAAATTGACCGTTTACACCTTTCAAATTGGCATCGTCTAGCCTTTGATGGGAAAGGATTGTTTTGGTCAGCAAACGTATGCTGCAGGATTAATAGTAGATGACACACGTGCTGTATATGCAGCTTGCAAGTAAATAAAATAATGTTAAAGTACCGTAATTCTTCGAAAGGACTCCCCCGTATTTTAAACGTCTCTCCCATTTTAGGAGGATTTTAATATGCCGCCGCCACCTCTTACACCAATACTTCGAATGTCATGCGTGTTAGGCCTACAACATCTTTGTTGAGTATTCATGTAAATTTCAAATGGAAACTTCAAGTCAAGGAAACTTACGGAACAATTTGTTGATATCAGGGGGAAAAAAGGGGGGGGGGGGGGAAGTTAGTACAAGAAAAATGTTGAAGATTTATAATTATCAATTGTAAAATATATCTCTCACCTCAGATATTGTCCCTCCTTTTTTTGTCGAAAATGTAACAAACACCCCTTTATTTGAAAATTGATAGCAATGCTGATGATTAACGATGCAAAATCAGACATTCTGCTTCGTTTCATCTCACACACGAAGAAAGTTATGTGTTAAAGCAGAGATTATTGACTTTCTTAGAACTTCTGTAGTTGAACGTTTTCAGGGAACGACAATAGATATAACCAGAAAGCAGGGCATCAGTAGCAATGCTTAGATGGGGTGGTGGGTCAATTCAAAGAATCACTAGTAGATTTCTTTCTACTTTGCACCATGCTTTTTGCATAGGGTACTTCATAGGAAGGTAATGTGGGCAAATGTTCCTCCCTGGATTACCGATTCCGCCCCTAACTCGCAGCTGTCTATTAATATAATTCACTAAGTGATAGATACTTTCAGAGCAGTCTTTAGCCAGCGAGGGCCTTGGTGTTATAACAGCGGTATAAGATTCCATTTGTGCGTTTTTAAGGTTCATGGATTCCTCATCATAGTTTTGACCCGGAATAATTCCCCCTCCTTCCCCTTCTTGACTCCACTATATACATTATATCATATTATAACCGCAAAGTTTGCAACCTAAATAATTCAAATCAATTTAATATTTCAAGATTCTCCAATTACTAATGACCAAGTAAAGTTGTTTCTTGTGCTAAACTGGAGTTTTACATAGCAAATAAGCCAGTATATAATAGTTCAATTATATAATTACCCTTTAGGACCCAAATTGGTATGTTTCTATGTACTATAATCCAATATACTTCACGGGGTTGGAGAAAGGAAAAAATGATGCTAATCGTCGTCACAACCATCATCACCATTATCATTATCATTAACAACACCATTATCACGTGCACCATTTTTAACGTCGATTGGACCTTAATTATCACGGGCGGTTTGTACCTTCTTCTGTCCTCCTATCAGACACTAAGTTTCTACAATGCCACTTCTGCGCAGGCACCGTAGCCAGCCGCGTTCATTAGAGGTTGCAAGAAACTATCAGGGGAGCTAATTAATTTTTTTTATGGAAGTTATAATGAACTAACTTTTATTACTTGTTATAACCGAAAGGCATTGACAGATGGCAAGGTCTTAGCAGGGGACGAAATTTTATCAGGAGGCATACCCCTCCTTTGACTACGTGCCTGCCTGTTGAAAATGCTTAGGTTAGTAGAAGGCTTGACATTTATTACGTGTCAATCACTAAAGCTAAGACAAAATGACGACCGAGGATAGGTTAATGTGTCAGGCTGAAGCCTCTGTCTATCATCTAAGCACTCTCGGTTGCGTATCAAGACTTTCTTTGACTCCTTGTTTTCACGTCTAAACCATTTATCACAAAAATGTATGCGATTCCGTTTAAAACAAGAGGGGTTCTGTTAAAACCTCCGGGACGAAAGTGCACAATATTACGTTGGAATGGTCCCCTCCCCCTAGTCTTGACATGCAAACTATTCCTACAATTTTTACGTACATTTTTATTCACGTGTTTGGGTTTTCTTGTAACCTAAACACATTTCGAGAAAAGCGTCCTTCCTTGTGCTTGAGAATGTTGCCAGACCAGTGTCTGACTTAAACGCTAAGCAGTATGAATCCGTTGCTCAACGCAATTTACAAATTTACAATTCACAAACAAATTCTTCGTCTATAATCTGCGAGATCCTGCTGTCTTCTTACTGCCAGGAGCAGTCAATCCTGAACAACTTACGATAAAAGCAAATGGTATTTCCCGTTATAAAAACAGAATGACTTCGTTACCTACACTACCTGCACCTTTGAAAGATGTTTCTGGCCCTTGCTTATGACGATAAGGCAAGAGTAAAGTTATCCAGTAGCTCTCGGTCTTTTATTATGTAAGATGAACACTACAGAACTACATCCTTAAACTCTACCAATTCTCTGTACTCCAAAACAAGGGGAAGGGGGAGGGGGGACGAGGAACCATAACTCCTTCTGATTTTAAAACCATATATACCAGTTCCAGATAACATTGTTTAATCATTAACATGCCTTCCTCCTACAAAATTGAAATGCTCTTAAAGTACAAGTGGAAAACTAATAAATGAACATCGTGTCAACTTTAGTCTAAATACCAGCTCATGACGTCATTTATACAAAAACGTCAATGGCATTGTGTGATGGGCTCTTTCTCCCAACTGCTTAATATGAGTTGTCAAGCAGTGTTCATCGGCCTTTCTTGAATTAATTGGGCAAGGTTATCCGATGAAGTGCTGTAAATCTGTACCAATACCCTTTATAGATTTGAGTCAAGACTTAGCCAATGCAGTCTCTCAATCGAAGACTCAAAATGAGCAGTGGCTTAACGGAAAAACCACCGAGCAGATTAACTGATAAATGAAGGGCAGCCGTGCCGCCCAAGGGCAATGCCCCTTAAATCAGGTTACAGGGCGGAGAAGTAAGCAGTGAGGCAGGCTTAAACACCCGGTAGGATCGCCTCTCACGGATCATGGAAAGAACCTATCATCAATGAGAACAGATACTACATCTAGTTCTTGCAAAAAGGCCGAGAAACAAGTTTTCTATATAGGAGCAAGCACGAAGAGAAGGTGACCCAAGCCCCGGGACGAATAGGTTTGCCCCTTGTACCCCTAAGTAAATGTCTGAAGGCACATTTCTAATTCTCATTTTGGCTTTGTTCAGTAGAAACCTTTTACAAGTTTTAGTTTTTGACTTTTTCCACTGCAACCTTACTTCATATACGTACAAAATGTATTAACAATAATATAAATAAAGATCCACCCACACCCAACTCCCAGCCACATCGAAAACATGTCCTTTAACAAATTTTGGGCCGGGTTCATATTTGTTTTGCAGATGAGGAAATGATGGTTTAGACAGAGTGGAGAACTGTTAGATGTGTTGAGTTTAGAAAACCCTGAGAACAAAATTTGGTTTCTAATTTTTGTTTCGTAAATTATTAGTTAGGCCTATATGGTGTGTCACGTTTACGTCATCCTAACACTGGACAGAACGTAGATCTGTAAATAATGGCTCTGTGAAGCCCCTCTGTGAACTGTAGTCACATCAAGTATTAAGAGTTTGTAAGCTTTGTTGCCAACAAAAGTGTGGACGCCATGAACAGGTTACTCATCAGGGCATCAGAATAGTAACACACTTATCGGTGCTATTAGTCCGCGTGATGTGCGTATGAGGAGTAGTAAATATACATGGTACGTTAGTGTTCTCCGTCTGCCTCACTGTTAAAGGTAATGCCTATCTTACGTGTCTACCTGATAAAAAGATGGTCTTTGACGGAATACGAATCTCGCGTATCCCCAGACAGGACATATATGGTACGTGACATACAAGCACCTTCAATGATCGTCTGATATGTACTTGTGATGTCAAAGACTGCCACGCCATTAAGTCACTAGACAATCAAACGTCATAATTAATCGAAGTTTATTGATTTGAGATGATTTATTGTCAGCTATTTACTCAGGTGGCAATTCAAGTATAATCATTCAGGATCGTTAAAAGTTTAAACAAGTAATGATCTGATTCGATGAACTTTACTCTTTTCAGATCTCTCAATTATAAAGTGTAATTAAGATTGCAATAGACATGTAATGCTACGCAAAACGGATCCAAGATATGGTATCTTCTTCCAGAATACTGCAGTTAGAAACTTGTTAATAGCTATTTCTCGTTGAAGTTCGAAACTGCAGTTACTACAGACATGCAAGCCATGAGCAATCAACTTGATGTTCTATTTTCCTTTGGTTTGGAAGCATTGTTTTCACCTTTTGTAACTGATTGCGGCTATAACTATTGTCCGTTACGTAAGACAAAGCCATAAAATCATTCTAAACCTTTCCGCATTTTTCCTAAAGTTATTGTTCACTAAAATTCCTCTTATACTATGTTTCCTGTTATTATAGAGAGAACAATTTTAAGTGTATACCCGTTAATAGCTTAAATGAGCTGAGAGACATTTAAGTACTCATATCTGATTCTTATCACTGAAAAGTTTATATCAGAAATGCTACGAAACAAACTTTTTCCTGTTTCTGGTTCCTTGTGTGAACGAGTGTAAGACCAGGTAGCGAGAGCAGTTTGCTAATAACTGAAATGCCGTATGAATCTATGTACCGTGTTCGAGAAATAGACTAGAGTGAAAAATAATGCATAAAATATGTAGTTGCCATCTATCTTCCTTTTCCTAGGGAACTCAAGGTATGAAGTAAAGGTGAATTTCCAAGTGCCTTAAATTTGCCTGAAGTGGTAGAATGTGGGATAAACAGACAGGAGGCCACTCGAGTCTTTACAACTATAATCTTGCTGAGCTTTATTACCAATTCCTAACAAACACTAGAAGTAGGCCTATGTATGCTTTGAGGAAAGGAATTGCTGCCTTACCCCCTTTACTACACTTCAAATATATTTGCCAACTTAACCTAGTTTTTGAGATATTCCCTGCTAAGTGAGTGTTTAGAAAACCATCCAGAATAGTACCAGAACGGTCAAGAAATCTTGCTTCTGTAAGCTACTCCTTTATTCCATCATCACACTTATCCAATGTCAAAGAACTTCCTTGTGATGTCCCAAACGGATAATCATCAATTTGCGAAAAATTGGCTCCTTTGCAAAATTGCAAATACAAAGTCGCATTGTCAATAAACCGCATGAATGCCTGCAGGCTAAAAATAGATACTACCTTACGGACAAGCAGGTTAACATCAAAAATGGAATTATACGTTAAAGATATTGGTTATATTTTGTGCTATTAGGGAGACTAATGTACAGGGGCATATTAGGCACCTTTAGGCCATGTTTGTAACTTGGGCAAGATTTTGCAGAACTTGGTTTTGCATATCTGTAATCAATCTGATTGACAGACGTTTCAAAGTATCCCTCAAATATACATGGGTAGATTCAACGTGGCTTCATGATGTATGTGTATGTGAAGAAGTTCAGTTCATTGATCTTCATAAAATTATACATGTAGATCTTTTTATGAGGTGAATAGATACAAGCTCAAGCTTATAAAATAACAAATTTGCATAATGATTGTTCCCTTTCCACCCTGATTTTATTTGATACACGAGAAAAAGTGACACCTAAAGTACCTACACCCGGGGTGTATGGCATGGTATAAGAAAGGGAGGGAGTAAAACGAATCGCAAAATTGTGATCAAAGAATTGCATAAATATCAGAGGTTAACAGACAAAATGTACTTCTCAGAGAGTTAAAATAATGCTATGAAAAGAGTATTAAGACATTCACTTGAGACACGAAAGGAAGACTAGCTTCTAGCTCGAGATTTCTAGAGTAGAGAAAGTTCTTCCAGTGGTCTTCTATTGTTACCTCAAATGCCCGAAGGGTATCAGCATTGTACTTGCTTGTATAAATAATTAAATGTAGTTGATCCTCAAAACATTATTAACGTTAGCTCTAATATTGCTAAAGAGGATCTACAAGAGGAGTGGAAGTTGTATCTGTACTGTTCTCCAAGGTACGTGAGAAATACGGTCAGTTTGATCAATAGCCAAGTTCGCATACGTAATTGCCGTAGGCAAATTCTATTTTCAGATAAGAAATCGTTTCCTACGCCCTCAATGTGTAACAAAATGGAAGATCTATTGCATTGTTTAGGGCTTGTTGCCTTTTCCTTTTGCGGTGTTCCTGGTCACGTTGAGAAAATTAACTAAAAAGAGTGAGCTTCAATCACGTTACGACCAACAATCAGATGGACCTACTCAAATTCCGAAGCCGAAAAACTTATTCTGTCAGTTGTCACTGCTGCTTAAAAATCATAAAAAAATTCATGTTTACTCTTTTTACACACACTTGTGTGCAGACCAGTATCAACGTGAGTTCTAGAAACGGAGCTATTTCTCTGAATTATTCGTTTTCTTTACACGCATTAAAGGCATTAAGGATTCTGACAAAGTATCAGGTAAAACCAAAGTCAGCAACATAATGTGCTTACCTTCTTTTGTAGCAAGAAACCTTCCTCTCCATTGTAAACTGAACAGCGAACTCTAACTGTGGTGTACGCAGGCACTTAAAAGGACGGGGAATGTCCATTCTTGTGGGTCACCTTTCAGCTACAATTTATCCCGTTGCATCAAATTAAAAAGGTATATCTTTGCAAACACTCATACTTTTACAAGGTTAAACAAATTGGGGAACATCACATCAAAAATATCCCTTGTTTCTCCCGTTTTTTCATGTTTCTTTGTAAGTCAAATTTTCTAAAGAGGGGCATGGTGTTATCCCCCTTCCCCTCTGTAAGTCTTTTACTGAACCTTTCATACGTATGTTACTTCAACTTTAACATGTAATGCAAAGAATTTAGAGCTTGTATTTTTCAGCTTTAGTTTATGGCTTATCTTTACATTACTAGTCTTTAGTAGTAAGGATTTTATTTATGTCTACTGTTAATAGGCCTGTATCACAGACTGACGCTTTTGATGTTTTACATCGAGCAACCAAAGTTGACATTAGTTTTGCAAAAAATGCTCAGATGACTTGTCCTTTAAAGAATATCGCTACTGAGCATAACATAGCTAAGCAACTTCTTTGTATATGGACATTCAAACCTTGTCTATGCAATGCCATTTCATTTATTTTATCAGTTGATTTACTTGACGGAAGCAATGCTAATTGCACGTTGAAGGATATAGTTTTTAAGCAAATGGAACAA
This sequence comes from Alatinidae sp. Z8VKAUB7J3, assembly GCA_010016025.2. NCBI lineage: Eukaryota > Metazoa > Cnidaria > Cubozoa > Carybdeida > Alatinidae > Alatinidae sp. Z8VKAUB7J3. The sequence goes on along the minus strand of JAAAKM020000078.1, from coordinate 4,438 downwards.
AAAGCAATTTTCTACAGGTCGACGCAGACGGAAATCACAAGTGTAAATTTGCTCCCATGTAATCTCGTATACTCTCGGCGTTTATTGTAAAACCAAGAGACAACTTGTTCTTTTAACGGAAAATTTTGGTTGTTTCTAGGGTTAAGTGACTTACCCACTGGACGTAAAAAAATTTAAGGATCTTGTAATCCAGAAAACCTTGACAGCACTGTAGTTTGTTTACTTCGTTAGTAACAACAAATTTAAGAGTCAATGTTCCATAACAAAACAAAACTAGTTATTTGGTATTTAAATTTTTACTTTCATTTAAGACATCAATTTTTGGCACCTTAAAATTGCATTTTTGAATAGAAACTGAAGAATCCTTATCATTATCTAAAATTTTACTTCAGTCATGTTGCGTGGATTTTAAATTTTAATCCCAAAGGGTTTTCAACATGTATGTAACAAAGGGAGAACAAAATATTTCATCATGAAGATGATACAAATTTGTGCACCGCAGCCATTTTAACAATCATTCTTTCTAAATCTAATGACAATGATAACTATTACAATTTCTGTCTTCCCATAGTACAAGATTTAATGTACTTTTTTTGAATATTTTTATTCAACCCTCACCTGATCGGTCTTCTTTTGTTAAGATTTGCTATTGATGGGTAATGGATTTGCATACTGTAGGCTTTAAGGAGAAGGTTTGAGTATTTCGTTGTTATTAAGTTACCAAATGAAAAGGTCATGTTAAGCTTTAACGTATAACTCTGTATCACTTGAAATGCTAGGAATTTCAAGCCTTGAAGTAAATATATATTATTTTTTGAGAGTCGGGTGGAAATTTTATATTTAAGGGACAACTGAAAGATCAGAAATGTATTCATTTGTTAAAGGCTCATAATTATGGCCTCTAAATATTAAAGTAGAGACCATGATACAATTTGGGTCATTGAAATCATATAAGAGGGACTATACCCTTCTACTCTCAGATCAAACATCAGCGTGGAAACTGACTTTCTTACAATGATCAAACGCAGAGGATTACGGTGGTTTAGCCACGTTGTTAGTAGAGAGTAAGACAACTATGTACACAGAGTGTACAAGGACAATTTTTTCTGGGGAATTGGGACCACTTGGGTTGGCCTGACTCGTGAGGGAATGGGAACCCTACTGCTAACATAAAATAAAAACTGGGAAAAGGAAGAGATGGAATGTCTTGTGGACTTAAAGTGTGCAAGGATGTACGCTAGCAAGTCAAGTCCACTCCGTTACTTCTCTTTCGCAGGTTCTTATTCTTCCATAGCTCTGAAAAAAACATGCGGTATTCTAAGTCGCAGGGCACTCACTACTCTTCGTGGCCTACTCTGAAGCTCAAGTCACGTTGATACATATAATGCTAATGAGCGTTTCCTGGTCCTAGAGAGAATTCATAGTAGAAAATTTGAAAGTTCTTGCACATCCAGTCAAGTTCACTATACACACTAAAAAGCTGACCTGTGTTATCTTAAGAGAGACAAGGTTATAACATTCAACAGTCATACGTGTACTGTTTTAAGCTAGTCAGTCTATGGATTTGTCCAGGACAAAGCAATTTGTTTGGACGACGGCGAGTATATTGGTGTACTTGAATTATCTTTGGTATGGTGTCTTATTGCCTTTGTTACTGTACATTGTGGCCTTCCTATAGAGCAGGTAATTGTGAAAAATACTACATCCTTTGTCAATTATTCTTAGAGCACCTCTATCTGGCATTGCACAGGTATCATAAAAATAACGTCTTTCAACTGTACAAGGTTAAGGATATCATCCCACCACTCTGAAATAAATACATTAAACGCATAGGTTTTTAAGTTTGGTATACCGCATGATACTTCCTTAGACGAGGACAGCTCGTTCTGTATTGTCAAAAGCTATTGAAAGGTAACAGCCATTTCGTACAAAGTTTACTCATGTCGTGAACAAAGTCTTACGTACGTAGAATCTGCTACTGCTGTGGTTTTTATAGGACAGGAGCACTAGAGGGCACCCGTGGATCAAATAATTTTAAGAAAATTACACACATGACAAAATCTACCAAATGCCTTTAAGTAATACATACAGTGGTGTTACATATATGCTGACATGGATACACTTAAGTACAAACTCGTTGTTTATTAATTAGATTATTATATATTTATAATATTAAATTTTGCAAATTAATTATACAAGATTTACATACTACATATAAATCACATACTTATACCCCGCAGGGTATTGCGCTGATGTACTATTTACGAAAGTATTTAAATAAAATATTTTATATAAAATTGCTTTTGATTCAGAACTTCAATACCTGGTCTACAAATTTACGCCGAATAATCACATACTATGGCTAAAATGATAAAACGTTTGGTCAATAACCAAGCATACCAATGAGTTATTGATGTTTATGTTGGTGAAGTACGTCTTTTGCAGACTACCGTTATAAGGGGTACAGATGTTCTTAATACACATTGTGTTGTATGAAGAGAAAAATAATTTTTACGGTCTTGTCATGGGCTGCATGTTTGCCCTCTACCGAAGACGCGAAATATTTTTTAATGGCCAATGCAGTCAATAACTAGATAAGAACGTAACCTTTAGGGGGACGTTGCTTCCTTTAACGCCAGGACTATACATTCTAGACATATTCATTACAATAAGGCATGACTGCAACTAAAACTACGTAGGCAATTGGTCCATTTTCAATCGCAGTACTCTTTCGTTGCGACTTAGTTTGCGATTTGTTGTTTGCATAAGGCCTGATGACTAAAAAGCGATGGGATCAATTTAAACTAAATAGGGAGCAGACTGCTTTAAATATTAACCTCTTCGTCTCTGTATGCAAGAAAACCAAACAAAAGAGTTGGAGCACCACGATGAAGCGTAGAGCAATGAAATGGTTGAGACATCTACTCAGACTGAACTCAGGTACGTCAGCAAGGAGAGCTCTTCAAGAATTGGTTCGAGTTGTGCAAAGGTCTCGAGGAAGGCCAAATGATACATGGTTGAACTATGTGACAAAAACTCTGGCAAACAGATCTGTGGGCATGATTTTCCAGGAAAATGTGGATATGCTGGAAGAACTGGAGGAAGTGTGCAAAGATCGGAAGAGGTGGCAAGAAGCGGTGGGAAACATGAAGTTGTGACACAACGTACGTGAAAAGAAAAAGAAGAAGTGGTTACATAAATGGCGTCACAGCTTCAAACTTTGATCCTACAAAGTTGCATAAATGGCATATCCACAGTCTGTTACTATAAAGAACACCGATGGTGCTCCAACTTTAAAGTCATAAACTACTCACATCGTAGTTCAAGCTCACTCTGCAGATCATATTCTCCTTCTTCATAACTAAGTACCAGTATTTTTATGTAGGTTTTAAACCAGACGCCAATTGATTGGAGGGGAGTATGGCTCCCTCTGCCCCTACAGAATAACCATTGGATTATATTACTGTCCTTATCCCCCTTTATTTTCAGTATGCTTACTTTAGGCGTAGAGCCTCCCAATCGTTCCGACCCCCATCTATAACCTTTAAACCCCTTCTCTTTTAAATCAAGCATGTCACAATTCATAAAGCACTGTTAATTCTATTGATAATAGTTCAGGCCTTATTTACCCTACAAAAATGTATGAGATTCATCATTTGTGAGCCAACAACATTTTGGAAAATATTTGCAGTACTTTGATGTGGGATTTAGGGATGAAAGAGAATCGGTATCTGCAAATATATTTTTTGAAGAACACTATGAAATGTAAACTTAAGTTAGTTGCCTTAGGCAATAATTTGACTAGATTAATTGTCTCTGCCGAGGAAGATACAGAAACTTAAAACGCGGCAGAAAGAATATGCTAGTCCTTTTATTTTGATATGCAAATGTACAAAGACTGGTAAAAGCCAATTGCATCTTCCTTTTCTTCTCGGGCTTTAATTTACACAAGATGCGTTCTCATGCTTCCTCTATTCAATCTCTTCAAAACCTTTTGGTTAAAACTCTCCTTTTAAGGTATAAAAACATTGTAAAGTAGGCTTAAGGATGATGTAGTCATCAAATTGCGAATAATTAGATAAAACTATTCACGGCTAAGCGAAAATAACTAAGCCCACAAAACCAAACTTCCCAGCTAACCAAAATAGTCAGTCCGTGTTTACGCCAGCTCATATGATTACAAATCCTTTACAAATTCTTGTTTATTAAACGCTAATTTTTACCATTTATAGGAATATGCCTTGGTTGTTCATCACCAGCAGGAATAAGTTTATCTTCTTGTAGTATAGGATACAGCAGTGCTTTTAATTAAAGAGGTGGGAGGGACGTATATGTTAAGCTCAAAGGTTTCGTAATGTCTGCTGAGTTTGACGTCATAGTTAGAATGCAGGGTGTAATGTGTTCTCTCACAACAATAATACCTACATAGCAGTCTTAA
>JAAAKM020000077.1:7184-34540 GCA_010016025.2 Alatinidae sp. Z8VKAUB7J3 | reverse complement strand
GATTCAAGTAAATTGTACAATGTTGGGGTTCTTAGATTATCTTGTGTTTATACTGCACATGGGTTTACTATCCTGCGTCCAATTCGTGAAACCATCTGGTTAATCAACAGTAACCAATTACACAAGCTACCAGCAGTATTTAACGTGGTTATCAAACCATTAATTTACGAATATTTTGCAACAATTGATCTCTAACAACAGAATGTCTTATATAAGTACAAATATCAATAGACGAAGTATGTAATTCTAGGAAAATCTGAAGACCTTACACGTTTCTATCAGTCTCTCAATCAAAGACCCCGATGAGCAGTGGTCCCGACATTGAAATTACCCTAAATAAACAGAAAAACCACCAACAGGCTAACTAATAAATAAAGGGCAGCTGGGGCGTCCAAGGGTAACGTCCCTCAATTTAGGCTACCGGGCAGAGAAGCAAGCGATGAAGCAGGCTAAACCGCCCAGTAGGAACGTCTCTCTCGGACTATGGCAAGAACCTGATACAACACGTTTCCACCCGCTTTCAAAGTTGGAACTCTTTTGTGTCCATCATTTGATACAGAATGGCCAAAGCAAGGAGAGAGCCTACATTACAGAAAGGGTAAGAAACTACCCCATATAAGGTATACCATTTTCAGTGGTGGTTTAATGAAACATGCACTATACTACACGTAACGTACTCTAACTGGTTAAAAGAGATCAGTTGCAACTTACCTTTGCATATGCGATAACACATTTTCAACAGCTACTTCACTGGATACCACAGTGTGCAAATCCGTACTAGAGGAAAACGAGTCACAAAAACGTGAGCAATTGGTTCTCTTTCTAATTCCACGGTAACACTGATTCTAATAAGATAGAACACACGGGCCATAACAATGCCTTCATCGGTACTAGCTGATAAATTGCCTGGTCCACAAAGAGAAGGCACGGGGTCTTAGATGCCCTCCACATATTTTTTGTTCCGACAAGCACAACTTTAAGCTATTCCGTATTTCTTGGACAGTTTAATATTCCCAGTTTTCTGAACATAAAAGAACTTTTCTAATATTGCGTAACTACCCAACATTTTCAAAAAAGGACTCTAATGGGCCCAAATATAGGCTTTCTACAAGTGATGCATATACCCAAGAAAAGAAATGCTATTTTGAACTACAAATAAGCGACTAGTGCTAGCTAAACTTTAACGATATTCATATCTTGAAAATATCAAAGTGTTTTCTTGCCGCTCAGTTAAATATGTTTGCAAGAAGATAACGGAACAATGTGAGGCGATGAACAGTTTTAAAACAAATTGAAGCATGCTCAAAAGCGATGGCAAGATGTCTGATTTGAACATAATGTCGAAACATTTGCTCACCTATTTACAACGATATTGTCCAACAAAGAAAGCGCTCGTTGTACTATTTTTGGCTCCGTGCTACTTCCTTTTTGTACATATCCTGCGACCTAAAAAAAGAGATATAAAGATTAACTGTTAAAAATATTGTTATAAGGGCTACTTTTAAACTTTGCTAATTACCCTCTGTACAAGATCACTCCCACAGTCAAAACGAAAAGTGCCTTATCACATCTACGCCCAGCTATTCTGCCACGTGTACTATTTCTTATACATGTTTAAGCATCATACCACATGTACCCATGCTTTCTCCAACAAAGTTCCGCTGAGACCTCATCAGATTTTATAGGTCTCATTACAAAACGTGTGAATGTGAGTGATGTTTAACTTCGGACTACAAAGAGCAAGTTAGACTTGGATGTTAATGACAAATTACAAAGGATACTTTCCAGTCCAAACTTATCATAACGGACGCAACTGAAAGGTAATGATTTGCTTTTCATTAGGTAATAATCAGCTTCTTTCAATTCTCCACATTAAGTCATAGAGCTCTGGTCTAAAAGTTGTCTAAAAACACTCACACTTGATTGCAATTCATTGTGTGCCATTGCGCTACACAATATTTATCTACGCGACAAATCTAAAGGATGCTACATTCTGTTGCAGATCGTTCTGATATCCAAATGTTAACGTTCTTGACATAATGTTTACTGTTTCAACTAAGTCCTTTATCACATCTTTATAAACTGTTTAGAATAAACACTAAAAAGTAACAGGGGTAATATCCAAGTTTGTCACTTTATATTAAATAAATTTGCTGTGCCACAGCTTGCACAAACCATAATGTTCACATGTATTTAAATATGTGCAGGTTGTACATAAGCATGCTGGCAGCAACAAGCTCAAGGTGAAATTCTCCATGAAGCAGCTCTTTGCAAAAAGAACATGCAAAATGCATTCAAATCAATTTTACAGTGAGGAGGAAAACAGATCATCCAGCTACAATAACCAACTTGATCATTAAGGCCAAGATCAAAACATAACATCTAACTTGCAAAAGAAGGCTGGGAAAACAGAAAGTAGGGATCTCATGGCAATGCAAAGAAGTAGTTTTTCTAGTATGTAGGAATCAACTGAGTACTTACGATTAAAACATTTTAATTAACTGTTTTGTCTTACTTGGCACCAATTTCAAATAATACACTACAGTATGGCAATAATCACAAACAATCATATTATAAACAAATGAATTCCATCACCTTTTTCACAAATTTAGGTGTTACAATCATGTCCCATGGAATCAACCCATGCTCCATTAACTCTTGAAAGGCAGCTAATGCAAATGTCAGGAGCTCGATGTTACTACAAAATAATAGAGAAAAGAATCAATACATGTTATAAACTTGAATACAATCACATATCCACAAACAAATATGCTTACAAATTATGCAAGGTGGATGTGAAAAGTTATAAAGCTCTGTTAGAAACACGCTACTTTTGTGTGTCTCTGCTATACATTATAGGAAAATTTTGCCACTAAATGTGACAAGAGAAAAACAGAGGCTGCTATTCATAAAGAAGTTTGAATCCATTAAAGACCAATTTTATAGCTGCTGTAATTAAGCAATTTCAATCCCATCAAGGCTATCCTAACACCCTTTAATACACTAAAAAAATATAGTATCCCAAAGGCATGCCACTTAAACTGGCCTGCAAGATGATCCAGATTGTATTTACTGTCATTCTTTTCTAACTCACTGAACTGTGTACACTTTAAAACATTTTATTATTTAGAAAGCAGTGACTTACTCTGCACCCATTTCAAAGATTTTAACTAAAACATCCATGCCATTTCTCTGGATGAATTCTCGTGCAAAAGTTGGATCCTACAAAGGAAAGGGTATATCAGCAAATATCAATCTTTCCTAAAATTATCTTATACCTACTGCAAAACATACGTAAAAATCTCATACTGTACATGCCCTACTTGTTAAAAAATTACAGCTACTAGATCTTTTTGCTTCTGAGTCAATGCAGAAAGGCATGGTTAATAATGGTGATGTTATAGCCCTTACAATTTACCCTTACAATTGGCAATTGCAATGGTGGTTTCTATTTGACGTGGCAATGTTTGCCCAGGCATTATCTGTTAAGCATAAACACTAATCTGCCTCTGTTATTCAAAGCTCAACCATTTAAGCCATTAAAGGAAGAATATGTTTGTTGTAGAAATTAATTTAATATTCTGATCAACTGTATCTTATATGTCCATGGTAGTAAAACCATATCCACATGTGCCTGGAATAAACAAGGTTCCAAAAATTGCATACAATAAAACAAAAAGAATGATCAGGCAGTGTATGAAAGTTCGTATTGGATTGTGCACAAGTCCATGGGACCTTCATCACCTTTGACAAAGTAAAATTCACAATCTCAGAAGGTCAATAACATTGGTATGGCACATTCAACTGGCTGTCACAGAACTCAAGGATTTCTGCAAAAATATGAAAATGAGTTGTGTGATCTTCCAAAAACACAGGAAATAGACCCATAGATCCATGTGTGTTCAGCAACATTCTAAACTTTTCTTCATTTTTTGAGAGAAATTGTAAAGTTAACTACTCAAAAAATTGTTGACATCAGTCACAAGATGTCAACATATTTTCTTACATGTTTTGATTTGTGTTAGCATTGTTTTTCCAAGAGTTGCTGAGGTAGAATTTATTTGCATCAGCAAACTTTTGCTGAAGTTACTTTTGTTTAAATTACAAGGGCTAATATTATGTGTCATTCTGCTTTGATCTTAAACAATCCAAACTCTCAATATATCTGTTTCTTGCAATGTGTCTCATTAAAATCTGTTTAGTCTTCAAATGTAGAGTTAGTTTCGAAAAGAACACTAGAAAAATAAAAATTATGTGACCAGCAGGGGCTGAACCTGTGACCTATGATTGCAGGGAATGCGCTCAGCCAACTTAGCTGGGCGACCCCCAATGTTAACGTATTCTATTTCTCTAGTCGCCACTTCAGCTGCCAATCAGCCATCGGTTATTGGCATCCAGCTCAACCCAATTGGAGACCAGCCTCTCTGCACTATGTGACTTGGCCAAGGAAGGACTGCCCTCTGACCTATCTATCTGCTGAAAACCCATTGAAGTTAGAAAGTATCATTGAGAACAGAGGATTTGAAATGTTATTTTTAAAGGTACACTAGAGATTTAGAAAATATGTCACCACAAGGGATCAAAACCATGGCCCATGCATTTGTGGCATAGAATGTGGAGTTACTTTTCTTTTAAGCCATGTGATATTACACTGCATACTGTGAGGACCAAGGATCTCATTCCTAAACCTTAAAAACTGAAAATCACTTCATAGGTCATCACAAGAAAGGTGAATTGCCATACAGCCCTACTGCGGTGAGAAGTGGTATTGAATCACTCTACTTTGAATTCATTGGGTTTGTGTGCACCATATAGTCTACTGCAACATCTCTTCTTGGCAACTTTTTTTCTGTTAATAATATTTTTTAATCAACCTTTAACATAATTTTAATAATTAGTCTAAACTCGGCAAAATTATGCACCTGCCAGTTTCTGGAAGCCAAACACAACACCTAACATCACTACCATTAGTCATATCTGAGAGCTGTTTCAAAGGTTGCTTCCTTAAGTTGTGCATTGTATTCAGATGCTTAACTAGATGAAAAAGTCTGCAACTAGGAGAGGCAAGTCAGTCAACCGAATTTCTAAGGACCAAACCTAGAAAGCACAGGCACTAGAATTATGAACAAATCATTATGTACATAGAAAAGTGGATATTACATCTCTCCTTTAAGGAAGAGCAACATGACACCCTATTCCCATTACATTATTTAAAAAGATGGGTTTCATCAAATCAGCCTGGGGGGAATTCTCAATATCAGATCCCCAATGAGTGTTCCTGATATGAAAGTTCTGGAGAGGTACAAATCTCACCCATCAAGAAAACAAACACAACTTTGGTGGGGTGGTCAGTTTGTCTCTACATCTGGCAAATTATTATAAAAACAAATGTTCTATTTGGAGACAACATGGCAAACACTCTCAAGGCAAGCAGTAAGAGAGAAAAAGAAATTTAAAATAATACTGAAACAATATATGGTTGGCACTGTTACATAGGTGTTATTTAAGTTAGACTGGTTCAGGGCCAGAACATTCAGTAACAATCCCTCCATGACAGTAGAAATGTGTACAATAATGGACTTTTCTTGGAAACGAAAGCAGAATACGCTGAACACAAATAGAGTTTGCCAAAATTCACTGTCCTATATATCATCACAGTTTCCACTCAAGAATAAACCATATCAATCAACCAAGTAGTAGAGGAAATGTGCTGTAAATACTAACAATCATCACCATCATGATAGTATGTTGATGTCAATAGTAACATCTCTTACAAGTATAAAGTAAGGAGGTGCATTGGAAGTAACTGAAGTGGCTACGTCTAACAAAAAAATGTATTAAATATTAATATTGCAATTCGCACTCTGAGAATGTCTGGTGATGTAATGGTATTACCTCTGCTTGCCCAGGAGATCCTTTATTGTCTAAGGACCCTGCAAGTTTATGGAAGGCCTCCCTTCGTTCATCCACATTAGATGATTGGAGAGTCTGCATATACTTTCCTGCCAACTTTTCCTGTGTATTAAAGATCTCAATAAGTTAACTAATTAAATTTTTACAACAAAACAATATGAGTTGAAATCATTCAAAACAGGGCTCAATCAATTCAAATGCCTTCACTGAGAAACTAATGTATCAATATTACACTGCTTCTAAACAATCAGATCTTTTATTGTAATCACAAAAGGGAAAGATCTGCAAGTCTGTGGACTTCCTGAACAAAAGGTTTAAGAGCAAGTTAACATGTCATACTGATACAACTTCCAAGAATTATAAACTAAACATCTGAATTGGATTTTAAACATTTTCTGGATATATAGATAAATTCCTTCTTAATGTATATATTTGTATTCTAAACTACTGAAGCAATCCTTCTATATGCTCAACTACACAGCAGACATGTAATGGCACTAAACAGTGGGGAGAACTCTTAATCTTCTTTTACATCTGTGTCAACAACTATGAGTATTACTTTGTTGGTAACATTAAAGGCCCGGTCACACCGTCAACAATACCTATATCGGGACCTTTAACGATAACAATAAAGCATTTTAGGAGCGGGCACATATTGTTGGATGAAGCATGTGCAGCTATGAATTGTGATGACAGGCAGTGAAGATACCACAAGCAATGAAGAAGATACCTTGTTGCTGTTCTTGTTAGCAAGGCTGGTCAATAAGGAAAGAGATACCATGACAGGGCTTTCTTTCATAAAGGTCTTGAAGAGAAGTTTTGTAACATTTTAGAATTGCTAAACGTCCGTTTTATCATAACACCATGCACAGAGAGAGAAACGTCACACATTTGAACAGGTTGACCATACACAGGAAATGCTGCTTGTGATTTTGAACATACTAACAAAGAATTACTCTAATCACGATCTTATGTAAAGTAAGAGTAAAAGCTAATTTCAACACATAAAAAAGACCCTATGCTTTTGTATTAACCGACTTACAATGTTTTTCACAAGTTGTATAAACAAAGCTTCCTTTATGATGTATCAAAACACTACCACTGCCAAAACTTGCCAGGCCTTAAAAGTCATTTCACAGACAATTAATAAATGAGGCCAGATATATAAAGCCTGGTTGTGATGACCTATGGTTCCAAACCTTTAAAATTCATTGAGATAGAAAACATGTTCAATAGTGACTTGGTTTACTGTGCCATCACCATTCTGTTTGCACATTTTAAATAATTGTAGGCTGACCATCATTTGTAAATATAAATAAATTCAATTTATGCCATTGTATGAAAAATATCTACTATTACATTATACACAAATTATGCTTCAGGCAAAGTTATCTGGCACAGTATTACTCAAATGAATGGAAAATATCACATAATGCTATCCTGACAACATATACTGAAGCATCTGAAAGCTATTGCTATCATAACAAGGCATTTTTGTTCATCAAAACATTATAAATATTGGTACAGTACACTTACTGGAGCTAGGCTGAGAGTCAAGATTGCCCCATCTCGAATATCCCCGCGATTCTGAAACAACATATAAATGGCATTAATGTATCACAACTGCACCGGGTTTGTACATAACATCTCAAAAATGGGATAATTAAAAATTTGTAATGATCAATAAGTTTTAATCTAAACATTTGTAAAAGATGTATGGTCTACATAAATGGGTCAGTGCCCAAAGCATGAAAATAACTTGACATCAGATATATATGCTACCCAATTCACATTGTCCTCTACTTTATGTGAATATGTCAAATTCTTTCTTTCCTTTGTGTATTTAAATTTGGAATACATACATAGACATTGAGGTTTGCAGCAGATCAGGCTATGGTTGACAACACTGAAGAGGTACTCCAGCAAATGATGAATGGATTTAATGAAAGTGGGAGTGAGGTATGGAATGAAAATAAATGTGAAATGAGACAAAGTAGTGAAAGAGACCAAAGTACTGAAAATTGGAAGAACCAGAGCAGGGTAAAGATTAATGTCTGTGAAAGCTTGAACAGGTCAAACAATTCAAGTACCACGGTACAACAATAACAGAACATGAATAAGACTGCACTCAAATCTGTAGAATACTAGAACTGGCCAAATCAGTATTCAATAGGAGGAAAGCAATTGCTTAGGTATGCAACTGAAGAAAATTATTGTTAAAACTGTAATGTGGAATGTGTTGCTATATATAGTTGAGACACAGGCACTGTGGAAAGAGTGCAAGGTATGTGATATGTGGTTTTAGGGAATACTGCTTAAAGATGCGCTGGGTAGACAGAAAACAGAATAAAGAAATTTGACAAAAGGTTGATGAAGGCAGATGGCAATTGTCAACAACAATTAAGCAAAAGAGTGAGTGGATGGCACAAAATAACAGGCATCACAGTTTCCTGAAGTTGGCAGTAGAAGAGAGATTTGAAGCAAAGAGACAAAGAGGAGCGAAAAGACTTGGGCTACTGTCTGCAGCTACATATTGATCATATGGCAACTTCAAAAAAAGGCACTCAAATGGGAAGTTTAATTGAGATAAAACTTGCCAATAAGCAGAACACTAACAAAAAGATGTAAACCTGGAATTTATCATTCCCTATCATCATAATATGACAATCAATACTAAATCCACTATAGGAATCAAATTAATGGAAAGTACACACAATTTATTGTTTGAAGTCATCTATGGTATATATTTTCAAGAAATTCAAGTTACCTCTTGTGTGATATAAAATAATGTTTCTGAATACTGAAGACCATATTGCTCTGGATGCTCAATAGACCATCTATAAACAGAAAGAAATTGTGCTAACATCAATGTGCCACTACCTAAATAAACAAATTCTTCTCTGTAACAGTAAATCAATGATTTTACTACACATGATTCAATTTTTGATCAATGACTTCAGGAATTTGTAGATCTGTAAATTGATGGGGAACAAACAAGGTAGTTTGTTCCCCATCAAACAAAGTTAAAAGCCCACTATGATCAATAAAATGTCAGCAGAACCATAGGCAACAAGCCTCAAATTCAATCTAATTTTGGAGTAATTTGGTAGCTCCATCTACACAGCATCTTCCACATTATCTACAGATATCCATATCCATATATATACATATGTATCTATGAACAAAAAAAGGAGAAATTTGAGGTTATAAATAGGTTCCTACATATCAGCTTTCCAAGTGAAGGACATTTAGGAATGCATGCAGAGACAAAATGAGGTATTATGGTATACTATATATATAATATAAACCTGAATACAAAATGTGGCATACTACAAGTGCTTGCATATTTCTTATTTGCTTCACTCAACACAAGGGGGAGAAGGTATATACATTGTTAAGCCAAAAGTATGCCTACAAAAATACAGATATGGGACCAAAAATGCTTTGAAAGGGTTTGACATAAATATATACATAAATTTATTTGCCTGACAAGTCCTCCAAGAGTTTATTTATTGCAAAGCACACACATTGGTGACAAGCACAAGAAGGTAAGGGTTTTCTTCCTTGCCACCCCCACCCCTATCAATTTGTGCTACTTTCTTGGCATGTAATATTACATATGTAATGAAAATTTTGGATTAATAGACCATCTGTGACTCTGATAAATATATATAGAATTATCAACAGGTTCTGGTTTATACTTTTTGCATGGTGTTGCATCTTCTTTTACCTTACCTGTGTTCCTGGTTCTGATACACAGGGGTGGCTTTTGTGCTTACCCCTCCCCCTGGAAAAATGTAGATATTATGTAAAATCAAATAAAGATACTAGAATTTCTTATAGCATTTTCCTAACCTCTTTGGCAAAAAAAAACAAGGAGAACACAATTTGTGGCACACATCTGACAGTGTCCGGTTTTCAAGCAATATTTCATCAGTAGGTGTCTTCTTTGTGCAATCATAACCCCCCAAAAATGGAGGGACAATTCAAATTTAGCCCTTGTATCCAGACCCTTTTCATCACTGATTTCCTCTGTGAGCAGCATCTCCTATTGTGACCACTGAGTTTACACAGAAGCTAGAGGGCTAAAGGAGAAAGTTCCAAAGACAAACTTCATCCAGATAACAGCTGAGAACATTATGAAAATGCCACCTGTTGCTTAAGGAACGTCAATATTCCTTGCGTCTTTTGATAAAGGAACTTTGGTGGTCACTAAGTTTTAAGTGGCATACTGTCCTGAACCTGGATGAATGGATGACAAGGCATCATAATTTTGAAAAGGAAAAAGAGAATTCAGGTATCAAGCATTTTATGCTATGACCTTCAAGGTATCAAGCATTTTATGCCATGTTTAGTTAGTATGGCTAGTTAAGTGTTACTAGGGAATCTTGCTTGACTCCTTGAGGGCCAGGCCTGTATTGTGTACATAGCCCTTTTATCAGGGCTTGGCATTTAATGTTATGTATAAAGGCTGCATGTAGGTAAAAGTAAATGGGATTTGGCAAACCTTCAACAAATCTAAACAAAGGGGGGAGGGGGGAGGGGGAGGGTTTCAATTTTTGTGATATGTACAAGATACAATCTTTTCATAATAAATTTGAAATATGAATGAAACTCCTCTTGTACTCCAAATCCTTTACTTGACTAACATACCATTGCTATTTGATGAATGTAATAGATACAAAGTATTGGCTTTTTGATTATTTGAGCATAGTTACACCATAGGCATAGTAACTCTGTTCACAGAAAATCCTTTGTGTGGGCCCTTTTGGTGCAGTGAAAACTGTGGTACAACTATTTTATGATAACTACAGTCAACAAGTGCTAATCAGGCTTGTGAAGACAAGTAGAGGTTACAATATAAGTTCAAAGGTCTTGCATTTCCAGATTAGTTTACATATTGCATAACTTTGTATTTCAGGATTAATAAAAAAATAGCTAGTTTCAAGTTTGCAACAATAGTTAGATAAAGTAAGGAGATTAAACGAAATCATATCTTAAAATTTTTAGATTTGCATTATCAATTTACATAATTGTTTGAGTCTTCGGTGGGGAAATTTAGGAATATACGGGAAATAGAGCAAAAAGGGGTATTTATTGTCTTAGTTTGTCCTGCTGATAGATACATTTATTGATTGAGTTTCAATGTCTTTTTGCCTGTCTTCTTAAGGAGGAACATACACAGGTCACAATTAACAGATTCTGATGTTGTCAGATACATTATACATTGGGTTAAATTTTACTACATTTTAAGAAAACTGTTTTACAAAACAGAACTTTGGCATGACAAACTGATAATTTCGATAGAATTTAGGCTCCTAGCATCCCGATACACTTGCCTATGATGACCAAAAGAGGGAAAGACACCTTGAACACCTCAAAATTATAGGGAAAAGTCCTGAATAGAACAAGCATGAGGATTTCATAACCTAGCCATTCTTGGGAGGGAGCATCATCTTTCTGTTCTTCCTCAAAGAATTCCAACTGAAAACTCACGAAGATCAAGGACTACTTTTACTTCATCCTCTAACTATATGAAGCTGGGGAAGACAAGCTTATTCATCAGAACAATTACCACAATATACTTATAAATTAATATTAATACATTTTTATGTCCTACAGCTACAAGAAAAGAAGTTTAGGTTCCAATGGTAACAACCATGTATATAATAAAAATGTTATAATGCTCAAAATACTTACTCTTGACAAATGTCTTCAATAACACTTTCAAGAGATTTTTTCTGAGAAAAGAGAAAAAATACAGGTAAGGTAAGAAGTTACACAATGATAAGAGGGTGTGATGAATATTAACAGTTGATCAATGCTATCCTACATTGCAGCTTGAGTACTAAACAATAATACACATTTTTGAACTACAGATTCTTTGATCCCTTGTCTTATACAGCATTTTTAATGTAAACAATCACAATGTTGAAAAATCTGGTAAAAACGAAAACATGTTACAACCAGGAGCCAAATATTGGGCCCAGCCTTTTGCAACATGTTGCTCTACCAATTGAGATATGGTGACTCTTGATGATAATGTACCAGTATTCTATTTTTGAAAAGAACACTAGAGAAATAGAAAAGCATGTCACCACCAGGGATCAATGATACTCTATTTTCCCTAGTCACTACATTAACAATGAATTCTCCACCAATAGTCAATCAGTTATGGATATCAAACTCACTGCTATTTTTGAGACCACTATATGAATGATGAACCAGGGAAGGAACGCTGTGTCCCATCAATCCGTCCACAGTCCATAATAAGTTGCTACATAATCCTTGTGAAAACAGGTTTTGAAATGTATCAACATTTCTCTTGTAAATACATTAGATTGGGCAACAAGTTTAACTTATTTCTCTTGTACCTTTTCAAATTTACCATAGTAATTCATGCCAATGGGCAACTTCTGTACTTCTCTTACTGGTCAAGCAACTGAATAAACAAAATGCAGATGTGTAATGAGTAGCAAACTTTGAAATGTGTTTTGTTGTTGTCCCATCAACATTCACAGTGAGATGCAATTCATGATGCTACAGCACTATCCACAGGTTTGAACATAACACGAGATAGTTGTTTTCCTATTATGCATTAACGGTCACGGTGTACATGTAACGTAATAGTAACATCAGGAAGTAAAATACATTTTGATTTCGCTTGCATATTGCTAGCATTTCTATATATTCTTAAGTAATGCAAAGCTACCGAATACGCCATTAGGTGATCGTATCTACTGACACCAGAATTGAAGCTTGATAAAAATAAAAAGGTATTGGGCTGGGCTTACAAAATGACAATCATAAGCCTACCAAAATCAAGATCGCTTTTTCAATTACATTCATACTTCGCCGTTCTAATGAGCTACTCAGAGACACAAAGGAGCACAATCTGCAGCTTTTAAATCCAAATAATATGAATAGGCCAAAATAGACAGAAAATACTGTAACACATCATCGGACATGATTAAACCAAAGCAAACTTCATCTAAACACTCTACATGTATAGGCCTTGTGTTGGGTTAAAATTCTAGGGCCTAGGCCTATATAAGATATAGATACAAGTTCGTAGTAGTAACTGACTTCACAGTATTCGTACATTAATCTGGCAGTTGCACACAACATGGCTGTGAAAAGTCTACCAGTTTGTGGTTTCCCAATGAGTAGCGACTTACCTGGTCTAGCTCACGCAGTATCGCTAAGTGGCCTTCCCTCTTGACAGCTACTTTCCTGATGTGCTCCGCCGAGGGTGGAGGCAGGGATGTAGTGCTTACCCTCCTTGACATATCCATTGACAATACCATGAATAGGACTAGACAGGACTTCTAAGAAGTTTCCGTTTGGAATTTATAGAAACATGTGATGAATTGGATCACAATCTTCTCCACTGGATCTTTTACATATTGGAACAGAACAGAGCTTTTGATATGTAAACAAATTGCGTGATATTACTGAAGAAGCCACACGGAAAGTCACAATCAATCTCTACTTTCCCGACTTTCAATGCCTTTCTTAATTGGCAATGTAATGCAACTTCCTCGTGCTCTGATTATCCAGATAATCGAATTGTAAAAGTTTCACAAACTCGGTATAATGCTTCTCCTAAGCAGGAAGAATGATAGTTGAAGTACTGTATTGCATCCAACTTTGAGTTATCATAAGATTTTGTTTATGTCATTATGAAGGAATGGCAAGACACGGGACAGTCCATACACTAATATATGCTCATCTCACTTTATGTACAGAGTGAAGTCCTTTCCTCCCTTCTTGTTGTTGATATTTCCTCCTTTCCTGTGGATGCTGTCAACCAGAAGGAGGACGAGGCTGGCTTCGCACACCTGAGCCCGCGCCTTCCTGAAAGATACACAGCGGTCTTTAAAAACACAAATCATTAGAACCAAATTTAATTAAAGATGTTTCAAGCAAGTGGAATGTATTTTAGATGTGCGTTGTAACAAAAGAAGAGTAAGAGCCACTACCAGTACCGTAGAGAGAGGGGATAGGTGGGTTAATTGCCCAAGGATCCTCGCTAAGGAAGGGCCGTAAGGTCAAAGTACACCTGGCATTTTTACTCACGACTCGGGGAGGTGGCACTGACATTTAAGTTGGGGTGCCTTTGTAGGCTCTAGACGGCTCTGACATTGACCAGCAGAACATGGCAAACATCAGAAGTACTATATCTATTTATACCGCCATCACCATGGGAATAACATGTTAAACTTTAATAGCTACTGCTGAGTGTCGAAATTTCGCAAAGCGTATTCCTTTGATCCAATAACGCGGTCAGAAAAGCTACAGAGGAAGTGGGGGAGAAGAATGAGGACGTATCCATCACCGATTTCAGTTTGCCAACTCGAATTTAACTTATCCTGGACAATATGTCCCGTTTGGTTGAACAACTTATTGAACTCCCAGATGTATCAGTGTTATTTAGATGATGTGCTGTTTGGTTAGGGCAAACACTTTGTATTGGACAAATGACTAATGTCTCTCACAAAAGGAAAGAGTAACATGAAAATTGGCCCCACTTCTGTAATGGAACAACGATCGATTCAAGGCATTAAATATCTGTCGAATGGCCTCTTGGCTACACTGAGTGATACCACTCTGAATAATTCAATATTTTCTGTGACGTTGTCCATTTCTTGCAGAAATAATGTAATATAAAGATAAGTGCCCAGCATAAGGCGCATACGTGAAACATAATGAATATTACGTTGAGTAACGGATTCATTTTGCTAAACGTTTTCGCCATACACTGATCACAGCAATCGTATGGAGTGAAATTAGAAAGCTATTACTATGCATTTATAGGAAACGAGAAGATCATAGAAAATAACGATCACGGGAGCGAAACATAATGACGAAACATGAGCTTTCGGTTTATTCTACCACCATCCTCGAATCAATAAATTACGATGTACGAAACACGTTGGGTTATGACTGCAAAATAAACAATAGGATACATTAATGACTAACAAGAGACATACTAAAAGAGGGGAAGCGGAGTTGAACTTCTGTTTACATTAAGTAAATAGGTATGTTCAGACAAAAGAAGACTTCCTTTGAGAAGAAACTCGAATTCTAAGGAAGCGGAGGTGAGAAAAGTGAAGTCAGAGCAGAGAATGGAAGAGAAAAGTTTTCAGCATGTAGACGAATACTAGAAAAGCGAGGCTTAGAAAGCCTTTTGCCAGAGGGTGAAACTCCCAAATGATCCGACAGCTGTCTATGAAATTCACGTACCGTCTGACCCAAATACGCTTCTTCACCGATGCGACACTTAAAATGATATACTACGCCTGAGCGTAGTAATTTGGGGTTCAGTAATTCTTTAATTGCGATGAAGACCAATGAGCAATAGAACGCTGTAAAAGAGCTATCGTTTAGTTAGTAACTTGAAGAAAGGTATATGGAAAACATCAAAGCATTACCAGAAAAGTAAAAATTGCCTGGTCTGTCATCTCTCCACTTGCTGATGAGCCCGTGACATTTATAATTGTGATAGCAAAACTCTAAAAGTTGCAGCCCGAACTTGGCTCCTGGGTAAGATGGTTTCACTGATGGGGAAATTAAAAGTAGGATCCACTGCATTTTGTGACAAAGGCACACAATGAAGTCCGATTTCGATATTGATTTGCAAGGAGGGCAGCCGTCCATCAACAAGCTGAATCGCGAGGAGCCCCACAATAAAAAGATCTAAAACATTCCTGATGTAAAATTTGTCACCACTTAAAAGTACTGTGGAGTTATATCTGGTAATTGTGAGGGCGTAATTACTTAAGATATATTCCACAATTTTTGCAAAATATAAATGTACATCAAAACTGGAAAGGGAAGGTTTCATTTTCAGCTCTAATGGAAAATAACCCCATATCTATGCACCCCTGGTATATAATTTTGAAACTGGCACCTTTTGCTTTTACCTCTAATCCACTGATAGTTTGCACACACTTCCCAACCTGATTGTGAAAATCTATCCTCTAAAGCTCAGCTTTCTGAGCGGGCTGCAGTCATGAAATTCCTACCTATCAGCTCCGCTATAATTCAGCAATTTTCAATCACTGTTTCGTCTAAACTGAAATCACATAACTTCTCTATTGTTAACCTAATGAAAAGTGGTAAATTTTCACAAACATTTCCTTTCAATTTCCAAACCATGAGGCATGCAGTCTTAAATGAGCTCTATTCTAAATCTGCCTCAAACACTATGTAGTTCATAAGCTACCCCCTCAACTATGGTGTTAGCTTCATAAACAGTGTCACTATTAGTGTTCGAGGTTTCTATCAAGGATAAGTGATTATCTGTTTAGATTTCAGGAGAAAATATTGTCAACAGCTCTATTGTCAGCTAATTTGTTAACAGCTGTTTTCACGCACAAAGACATTACTGCTTTTCCTTCTTATGTATTAGATTTTATCTAATGTGCTAATGACAATATAAGCGCCCTTCACTCAGATTGCTGCAGCGATCGCAACTTCTTTCTAAGATACTGCATATTTGAAAAGCGTTTATCTATATTGCACAAGATAGTGAAAACATTGTGTACTGAAAAGCATTTTTCGTCTGACACCACGCAGAGTACTAACATCAGAATGACCGAAATGGAATGTGTGAAAGAGTATACCCAGCTGTATTTTAAAGGAGCCAATCAGAAATTGGACTGCCTGAATGGCTTGTGTTTTTGGACCAATCAGCGTCCATTACAACATGATTAATTGAATGGGCCTAGCGAGAAAACCTTCATTTTCCGGTCAATATATATCCTGGAATTCGTTCTGCCCCAAAACACGGAAGATTAACTTCATCAAAACTCTAGTTCACCGCGCTCTCATGATTGCTCCGATATAAAATTAGAATCGGAATTGAATTTTCTAAACCAAACTTTTCTTTCTAATGGCTATCCCAAAGACATCGTTGACAGCACTATCAGATTTACACTTTCACAGTTCCAGAAAGAAAAATGCTTCGGACCTAAAAATGTCCTGTATACTTAAAGCTACCGTGGCATGGAAACGTTTCACTTCGTTTTGAAAATCAGGTAAAAAAGGCCATAGGGAAGTGTTTTGGTGCTGTCGCTCCACACGCAGTTTATACAACCAAAAAGGCACTATCAACCAACCACAAAGATCGTGTGCCTTCCACAAGTTCTGTGCTTTATCAATTTTTATGCCAGTGTGAGGCTGGCTGAGGTTGGCCGCCCGGCTTTGAGGTTGGTTGACCGAATCAAGCAGCATATACTATCGTATATTTGCCAAAAATCGACTCCTAAAAGGAAACAACCACCTCGGGTTTCAAAGACCAAAACACCACTAAGCTACCGGTATGTGACTCTGCCATAAGGAAGCACTTGCTTGAGAACCCAGACTGTGCCAAAGTGTACACGAACAATTTCTTACGGCACATTGCTATCTTAGAACTATCATAGGAGAGGCCAGGTCTGTATTTCATTTGGCCGTTCTGGAGTCAGTCCACATAAAAGCAAGAAAACCTTTGTTATGCAGACAAAAAGAATTCGTGTTCTCACTAGACCTATTCTATTAATATTGTTGTAATGGACGCTGATTGGTCCAAAAACACAAGCCATTCAGGAAGTCCAATTTCTGATTGGCTCCTTCAAAATACAGTTGGGTATACTCTTTCACACATTCCATTTCGGTCATTCTGACGTTAGTACTCTGAGGAGTGTCAGACAAAAAATGCTTTTCAGTACACAATGTTTTTGCTATTTCGTGCAATATTCTTGTTTTGTACCATTAACAAACTACATGTGTCAGCGATGACGCGCCACAGAGAGTCTTCCAAATATAAATTATAATAACTTGTTACATTCATTGTTTCTTTCTGGTGAATATGAAGTCAGTGACATTAAGGAAGCAGGAAGCAAAGAGAGTTGAGAGCAATTTGACCTGGTCTGCCAGAACCTAGTGGCATCAATTTATTCCTAACAATTTCCCGCAAATTTGGAATTTTTTTGAATGGCATCAAGAATATGAGCACAGAATTGCTTGTTGTTTATCAGGCTCCCTTATTTACTACTATTTCGTTGTTTATCGGGATACAGTGATATATATGTCAATAATTGCTACAATAAAGCACAGAAGATAATAGCAATAGAATAGCAATGAGCACATATGATATTTGTCCTTTATTGATATACAAACGCAGAAATGTAATAATAGCTTTCATTTAAACTTTTTGCAAATACTCTCACAAAGTCCTCTGCAGTTGTAGCGAAGAAAAAAACTTGAGCAGAAATAAGTATTACGACTGTAGACGTGAAGCGTATGGCTTTGCTCAATTCTTTTTCTTACATTACGGGTTCATGTAAAAGGAAATAGAAAAAGGCTTTACGAGGATATGATTATAATGGCTCTGGAAAAGTCATACAAAAGAAATAATTGAAAAGAAATTCAATCGAACTATAGATGATACTGTTTCAGTGTCGTCAATTGTGTTTATTCCAACCGAAACATAAAGCTATATTAAGAGCTGCTTACCATCGATGATATAAATAATATAAATTCAGCTATAAACGCATTAACATAAAGATGAAAAGTTCTTTGCTCCTGGACTACTAGTAGAACTCTATTATACTTTCATTCTACTAAAGTAAAAACAAATCTGCAGACGATAGAATCATAAAATCAACGTTTCATTACGTATTACGTATACCATGCAAAGAACGTAATACAAACTCGCAAGCTAAGTTAGTATCAAGATCTAATGTTTCTTAAGTCATATTAAATTGGGATGATTTAAGCTTCATTGAGTGGTTTATTTATGTGATTACTAAATGGTTAACTGCACACATTTTTTATTCTTCAATCTTATATAGTACTCTCTCCTACCTAATTGTAGGGATAACGGTTAATATCTGAAAATGTGCTTCTCGATGTCAGTGAATTACTCCCCTCAATCCACGAATTTTTCTCAAAAGGTCTCATGTATCCCTTAATAATTGCCTCCCTCAAATGCATGCGAAAGCAAAATTTAAAAATGCAATCACTTAACACAACAATATTCAAACGACTAATGTCAAACAAAGGAGTTCATAGCTAAAGAGGTAAAGCAGGAGAGCGGGGTAGAGAGACTTGGAGAAATTTTTCATTTGTAAATCTGCTACTGATCCAACCTGTTAAGCTTTAGAGCAATTTTAACTGTTGTAGAGCATCTTCTTAAAACATGAACAAGGAAGAAAAGGGAGATCGAGGACTGGCCCACACGGGAGTTCGGATCTGATTCTGATATAAATTTTATTCGAAGACAGATATCTTCTGCTGCAACAAAGTACCGACGTTTGGTGTATTGAATCAAAACAAAATCAGGGAGTGTATGTTCATGTCTGTGAACAAAGAAAAGACCTTTTGAGTAAAGGAAGAAAGATTTGGTTACTGGGGCTGGCAGTTTATTGCAAGGAATACAGAGCTGACTTTATGCAGAATCCTCAACATTTTTAGCAAACGTAGGAAGTTTTCTCCTTGAGAACATTTTTAACAGTAAGGGACCTTTTCACAATTGACACCAAAAAATATATTAAGCAATATACGTTATTAATAATTTAATGTGCATACTTATATTGATTGTAACATTTGACATCACGTTTTGCTGTCCTCTCTCTCTTTCTGTCGAAGTAAGTAGTCGTTGGTTGTGAATAGTCCCTTAGGCCTTCCGGAAAGTGTTGAAGCATTCTGCACATTTTTTAGGAGCAATGAGTATCTCTATCTTGTTTTGCAGGGGGAACTTATCCCGAAAGTATTGCCACCTTCGAAAGAAGCAGCACGCTGTCACAGCTTTTACATGATAACGTGGGTTATCTTAGGAAATGTAAATCTCAATCCTCTTGATTGGCGATTGTAAAAGATGATGTAGGGTTAGTTCTAGTCATGACCAATGTGAAGGTTGCTACAAAAATTTGTTGAGCTTTTTTCAGCGCGAATGTAAGAAGGGTGGTGGAGAGTTAAACCTATGTTATTGTAATAATAATGGCTTGACATGCGTTGTAGTGTGTAGAAATTGCAAGGGAGTGTCCTGAATAAATCTGGAGATTCAGGACACGTCTCTTCAGCTGTAAAGCAAAGGGTACCTTCATAACACTTTAGAAAGAGGGAGGGCCTTTCCTGTAAACTTCAACGAAGTGCCAAGTATTTGCCTTGTCAAATTTTGTAGTATCTTAAATCGTTAACTTCATTCACTCTGATTAGACATAAAAAGGATCAGTATTTAAGTTTATAACCAGCGAATGGTTTACTATGAACTATACGCTGAATCTGAATCATTACTTTCTAGTGGATGGGTTCGTTATATAGGAATGGCGTTCCTTGTTAATACACTAAAGATTTCTTGCATCATCTACGTGTGTAAGCCACGGGACTTCAACGAGGTACCGTAGTTCCGGCACCCATATGCAGTGCCATCATTGAAACCAGAGTGTAGGTTGACGAGGCAGTACAATGAATTGGATCAGATCAACTACCTCCGATAAATTTTATTCTTCATTTATGCTTAGTAAAAGTAAACAAAAACAAAAATTTAGGAAAGCCAACAGTCGCTTAGTTTTATTTGGATAATTTCAACACACAACATACCATAAGAGACTGTTGGAGATGCTGTTGAAAACTATCCACCTACACTTTGTGTAAGGTTCGAGTATAGCAATTGCAATTTTCAAGTTGAAACAACAAAGAAAGGAAGAACTCAGGGAAAGTTTTTGGCCGTATTAAGTGGAAATTTCAAACAGTTAATGCAGGATATGAAGACGGAACAGCTCTATTAAAAGATGACCGATAGTCGGAGCTGGACTTAAAGTAAAAGTAAAACCTGAAGATGATGGGAAAGTTAACGAGGATGATGATGATGATGATAATTTTAGTGGTGGTGATGATGGTTGGGTCCTGCTCTTATGATGATATGATGACACTGGTGGTGGGAATGATCAGTGGTGGATTAAGCGTGGTACACACGGTACACTTGCACCTCATCTCATGATCTGGCAATTTTAAAAGGGCCTCAAGGTCTGGAAAATACACATAAAATACACATTTTGGTTTTTAGTAACAATCCAAGTCGGTCTAGAAATGTATGAAAAGACGTGGACGACTTAATATGATTTATATAAAGTGGTGTCAGGAAAGTTGGTTTTGGAGAGCTGAAGGTTGGAGAGTGCCGCACTGTTGATGTAGACTACACTGCCATTACTCATGTCCATCAGCTGACTTATAATTCACAGTGCCCCGGTTGAGATATTTTTTCAGCTTGCTCCTGTTGCTTCTTAGACTAGAGAAAAGTAAAACGAAGTAATCAAGTCAGGATTTCAAGAACGTATAATACTTTTGATTAACTGCCATGCACGGACATATGATAGCCAAACTAATATGTCTGGTATTTACGATGGGCTTCAGATTAAGTGCTCAATGGCAATAAAAGGGCAGTGTTTATCTGTTGTATTGCCCATTATCTCAAACCATCTGAGAGTATTGCAACTGAAACCCTGTGTAGAATCACTTATATTTTACCGCGTTGTTCAGAAATTGTCCGATTTTCTTTTATTTCCCCTTACCCAATAGCATAATCCTAGAGAGAAATTTAAAGAGTCAGTGGTAAATTTGTTTGAACGCGGCTGAATGATACTCGATGGTAACCTGGATCTGATGTAATAGAGAGTTTGAACTCAAATTAAAAGATCTATTTAGATATTAGGCAACAGGTCGCCGCAAACCAACTGCAGGACAAATTTTCTTCAAGACTATCATTAAAACTTTACGATTAAGGCTCTAATGAAGTTAGGTAGAAACATTTTGGAGCTCTATTCTAAAAAATACCAGCAAGACAAATAATTTGTTTGTAATCTGAAGAAGCTGAGCTGACTGCTTTCATTCCAGTGTTGAAAGATAAATGCAATTTGGCTTTGGCGATGATGATGAATCATACATATGCATCTCTGTCTTTAATTCTTGTCAGTATGATGGGCTTCTGCCCATCAAAACTGATTTATGAATGTAGAGCGTCTATATTGTCATTATTTCTTATGCTATGTTACGCTGTCTCGTTTTGTAACACTTTTAAGTTATGGTATATGTCAAGATTTCTATGAAAGAAAATGTGCCCTTGCCTAATCAAGTATTACAAATGCTAGATAAGAACACAACGTAATTTCCTCTTTCCTTTGGTATTTG
Organism: Alatinidae sp. Z8VKAUB7J3; assembly: GCA_010016025.2. NCBI lineage: Eukaryota > Metazoa > Cnidaria > Cubozoa > Carybdeida > Alatinidae > Alatinidae sp. Z8VKAUB7J3. The sequence goes on along the minus strand of JAAAKM020000077.1, from coordinate 12,451 downwards.
ACGAAATAAAATTTTACTGGAATTTAATTGCCTCGGTTAAAATCCTTCCAGCGACAACATACTGAAATATGTTGATAGCTTACAAAATAATGGTAAGACGATAGATGTTCTCTGTTGGTTGTGATAATTTTGCACTCAAACGAGAAGACTAACATCTAGGAAAATGTGTTTAACCCCCGCCTTTAACCCCTCCATTGGGACACCCTTGCAATAAATGATAGTGAAAAACCTTAATCTATTACAGTCATAAGCGTTTTTCACGTAATAGCTTTAATCAGTGAGACAGCAGTATAAAAAGACCACGAGAAGGCAGATAAGCACTTTCCATTATATTTTGAGAGACCTTGTATCACTAGTGCTTAAGAAAGAACTCATAACTTTTTTACCAACGGGACTTTTTCGGCTTTTATACATTGTAAAAATATGGAAAATTATCTTTAAAATGATACCATATATAGCTTAGTACCATTTTAGATCAAGGTTAGGCCTATTTGTGAGCTTCCCCAGCTGTTGATGGATCTCATCGCTAGAGCGAGTGTATTCGTGAAAACGAGGACAAAGTTCAAATCTTCCATTCCATTTCGAGGTCCACAACTTCTCGTGGACAGTTTGCCATGATGGCTGCAATACGTAGGTGTGTGACAGGAAATCTAAGGCCACTTGCGCGAAGCTACACAGCTCTTTTACAAAATGGATATAGTCAGGATAGTGTGTATTTTTCTTTGCAACCGATTCTGCACCAGAGAACCAAGTTTTACAAGCAACTAATTCGTACAGTCACGAGGATTCCTGAAGACTATCGATTGGTATACGAAGGACCGCTTTCCAATTCTGTAAAATACGTGAAGCTATTTTCATTGTCAACCTGTTTGGCATCATTGATCGGAAGCCCAATCCTTGTTTTCTTCGGAAAAGCTAGTGTGCCCCTCGTAGGAAAGATTGCATTAGCCGGGACAGTAGCGTTAATAGGCTCGTCGACAACGTTTGTTTTGCATTGGTTGACGAAAGTCTATGTTCACAGAATGCATTTCAACCCCATGGAAAGGAAATTTGCGATAGAAACGTATAGCCTTCTTGCTAGAAAAAAATTAACATTTTTGCCGGTAAAGGACATTCGCATCCCTCGTGATGAAAGCGCCTTTTCGACTTTTGAAGGACACGGGAAGAAGTACTTTCTTCATGTTGATGTACGGGAAGCACAGCAAGTATTGAATTATGTTCGAGAATACCAAGTAGCAATGGATACTGCAAATATATAGTAAAGTGTGGAATGCCGAGCTGGAATAGTTGTTCTGCAGTGTGCGTTTTAAACGTGGTGCTTAAAAGCTCAAAAATATTCTTATATCTTTCGCAGAAGATACGTATACGATGTACTAGCTATAGATTGATCTGTGCGTAATTGTAATGGGATCAAATTGCATTTTGGAAAATTTTTAACAGCCAAAAGTATTTTATTATATCACCCATGGACTTCTAAATAATAGCATAGATGCTATTATTAAGAAGTCCATGATATCACCCCACAAATTTTAGAAAAGTTCCCACCCTATCTAATGGCCAGTTGCTTGGTTTAGTTGGAAGTTACAGGGAAAAGTTTTTAGATCATCATATAGGATTATATTAATAGCTGAGCAAAGCATGGAATGGATTTAGTATCTGTTCTCATTGATGGCAGATGCTTTCCATAATCTGCGAGGGGCAGTCCTACTGGGCAGTTGAGCCTGCTTCATGGCTTGCTTCTCTGCCTGGTAGCACAAATTTAGGGGCATCACCCTTGGATGCCCCAACAGCCCTTTATTTATTAGTTAGCCATTTTGGTGGTTTTTCTGTTTATTTAGGGTAGTTTCAATGTCGGACCCACTGCTCATCAGGGTTCTTTCATGGAGAGATTGCAAAGCAATGCAGTACAATAATTATTAGAATACAGAATTTAAATGATATATGGTTACTCCCCATTCTACCCACCCCAAACAACCATTTTTCAGTATAGTTCATGGAATTTGGCATGGGTTATTTTAAAATGAGCTCCAGAAATGTACATCTTAATTGACCTCCCTACAATTAGGCAAAGAGGAGTATTTACTTGTAATTAGAAGATTTGGCTCATTAATGCACTCGTTCAAAACGTGTGTGTTTTGTCTGTAAATAATTCCCCTGTGATAGTGCTGGGTGACGCAACCCACATTTTTGGTTTTTATATATTTTGATGTGATTTGATGAATCTCCATAATTATAAAACTGAACACAAAGGACCAGACTCTGCATGGAATTAATTACATGCAACAGGCTGATAAACAATACACATTTGTGTAGCCAAGTGAGAAGATATTCTTGTTGAATCTAATCTTTTTGAGTATTTCTCTTAACGTTCACTGGAATAAAATCCACATCAATAATAAAATAACAAATTTATCTTTGCAGTGAGTTTATTTCAATAATGTATGCATAGAACCAATATTTTTCCAACTGTAGCAATTTGAAAGGATCATACCAAGTATTAGAACAACCAATTTATGGAAGTTTTCCTTGCATTCAACTAAAAAAAGCAATGGTAAAGGTATTAACTAGAGTTAAAAGGAGTGCCCCTTGTATAGAGGTATTAAGGTAGTTTACTCTTTATATTTCTGAGTACACCACATATGCAAGAGTTTTACTTTGAACCACTGTCATGTATACACCTTAATACCTCCTGTTAACTACACTGAATATAGTCTGTATAAAGTAGTCAATTTATATTATAGGACAATTTCTTTTCACTGTTATATTGCATGTAAAGGATACAGACATATATTTTTGGAAGCAACTTTGTTGCTTAGACTTGAAGGTGAAATTTGTGTTGACACTTTAGGAACCTACTTAGCAGCCTCACAGACTGAAATGTGTTTAGTCAAAACCAAATTGAATCTGTTAAGAGTAAGAAGTACAAGTGCCTGTTGCATGTCAGCTTGTTTTCAATTGAATTTCTTTACATCATTAAGTTATGCCATTGATAATCTATTCCAAAATATGTCTGAACCATATCTGAAGATGGGGAAAGTGTAGTGCCAGTTTGGGTCTATTGTTTTTCTAAATGCTTATCTGATATGGGTAGAATTTAGTCAATTATTGATTTTATTAAGATCTGTACTGCGAAGGAAACCCAGATTATTACGGAAAGTAAAAGTATTCTTATTGCATTTACGCATGTTCTGATATATTCTTACTAAAGGGATAACTGTAGAAATGGTAATATTTCTATTGATGTAGGTTTTAAGCAGCACATACACTAGACAGAATAGTATGATCAACCTTACAAGATGCTTACAGCCTTGGGCACATCTCTATAAATGTATAATTAAGACTTCTTGGGAAATGGAGTAACTAAGGCTGTTAGAATATGATTACTCTGGGGTCTTGAGGCACCAATTGATTTGGCTTTTGTTTAAAAATAACAAAAGGTAAGGGATACATTTTAATCTAAACACCCTTGTATCAATGTTTTACTAGTAAGACAGTTATTCAACTATTACTGAGAAATCAAGAAACTGCCAATAAATACAGAGGAAAAATAACTGGCCATGGTCAGACAGGAAGCAGTTAAGTCACATGATGTGACACATCCAAGATGACAATGATTGTCATGTTATGTTCTTTGCTATACATAAAGAGAATAGAAAAGGTTGTAATGAGACCATAGAAAGTAAAGAATTTATGTAAATTGCATCTTTGGGAAAGTGAGGCTTATGACATGTTGCAAGGATGGGTAACAACAAGTGGGCCAAGAGTATTAGAGAACTGATGGCCATACAGAAGGAGAGGAGAAAAAAGAAAAAGGTGGTGGAGAGATGGCAAGAGTTTCTGTTGTTGTAGCTCAGAACAGTCTGCTAAGCTATATTTAGTGTGTTATAAATTAGTGTTTCAACACTACAAATATTCAGCATTGAACAATTTTAGTCTAGGTTTGAGAGTATTTGAACCTAATTTAAAGAAGAAGAGGTCGTCAATGCAAGAAATGGTGCAACAACATGTACAAATAGACAGGACTTACAGTACACCAGAACAGACATTAAGATCAGCAGAGGACAGAGAGGTGTGGGGAGATGTTACTTACAAGAGTAATGCAGTGCCCCAAAAACCTTCAACAGTTACGGGATAGAGAGGAAGAAGAAGAACCTAATTCCATGAGACAATATTGGACAAGGGCATATATACCCGCAGTATCACAAGAAGCTATGAATGAATGGATTTATACCCTGGAATACCAAAACTGGACTATGACTGCCTCTTGTCAAAAGACACTGAGGGTTATGTAATTATGTTTTGAAGAAGTGAAAAAATCAATAGTTGATTTTGTGCTGTGCGCTATTTGAAGAGGTTTTATCAAAGAGGACCCCTTACTTCTATATGATTCATATGTTCCATTTATTTTGTCTACATTGTTGTACATACTATATGCTAATTGTATATTCACTGGGATTCATTACCTTTCCACATTTACACTTTATTTTGTGTCAATACTTTGCTGTCACGTAAAACAGTTAAGGCCTGTGAGGAGTATGTCTTTCCATTCATCACACTCCACGACTTGTCGTACAGACATTGATTGCTGTGACTATGGGGTTGAGGATACTTCTTGAGGTCAATGAAGGTTGGACTGCAGAAGGTTGTTTGCCTAGGCCACCATCAATGATTCGTCAGAGAATGTATGTGTACCAACTAGAAACATCAATTATAGCTTAGTCTTAGTCATTCTAAAGGTTCTGCACTTGCTCCAGTTGCACTGATTTTCACATCAGGAAGTTAAGAAATAAACTTCTATAGTAAGGGGTGGGGTGGAGGGGAGACTAATTCCAACAATGGGAATGAAGACTTTAAGACTTTTCGGTTGAAATTTTGGGTTCCAAGAAAGTATACACCTATTTGTGATGAAGTACATTCGTAAGAGATTCAAAAACGTTCTGGTAACACTTCATTATCAAATTATGACGTGTTTTTTTTTACAATATGAAAATAATCTTTTTTCTCGCATTTCTTTTCAAGTACTTTTAAAAAACTCGTAAGGCAGTAGTTCTAAATATCTGAAAATATTTAATTTTGTAGCAAATATGTGTTTCAAAAAACAAACTGTTAAGGTAGAAAATGTATCATTGGTATCAAATACTTGCAAATACAGGCTTTTAAAGTCAATGTTCTTACTTTTTTTAAGTGGCCCAATGGCGTTCAGTAATACTGACAATAATATTGACGAACTTTTGGTGATGAAATCTCGTGACCCCCACAGACGCCTC
>JAAAKM020000076.1:16980-34616 GCA_010016025.2 Alatinidae sp. Z8VKAUB7J3 | reverse complement strand
CTCCCCGTTTATTAACTTTAGACCGTAATGATTACCCCCCGTTTATTCAGATGCCCCCATTTATTCAGACCCCCCTGTTTATTAGGCACTCCAGAGTACATATATAGCATTCATATGGGAACAACCCCTTTCTAGGTAAGAACTTCAGACAAGGAAACCTTCTTCAATCATTAGTGTTTTTAAAATACAAATCTTTGATGATGACCATTATTTAGTTTATTCTTTTTATTTTATGTAGGTGCCCATACCTTCATAAAGTTGCTGGAGATGTAGAAAGGAGGTACCATTTAAGATATTACAAAACATCATTGTGTGTCCATGAAACAGATTCCAGAGGTGCCTGTGTCCGCAACGGTGCCCATTGTGCATTTGCACATGGCCATCAAGATTTAAGACAACCTGTTTATGATATTAGAGAACTTCAGATGATTGAACAGGAAGAAAACGGCGGAGAACCCAAGCAAGTGATTCCTGAAGATCCAAGATGGAATGGTAAATTTCAAACACTAATACTTTTTGTTTGTTTGATTTTTTCCTATAAATAGTAAAATGCTACACCATGCGGACCAGTCCTACAAGCTCACTCCAATTTCTATATATTTATAACATGCTGCTTTAAGAGAAAATTTGGTTTGTTACAAGCGTTAGAGAGCAATAAACAAGATATGCCATATGGTATCTAGGGCATTGTCTGAGTGTGATCAGGGGAAAAATTTGTATGTTTTGAACCTAGATACTCTGGAATTCATAGTAGTGAAGAATGAATAAACTTGCAAATATATCTTAGAAATGTGCTGTGCAACAATCATTAGCTACATCGTCAACTAAGGCTACATGGATCCATACCTGGTATTAGCTAACCTTGCTAGCTGACTAACAAACTCCTTTTTTCAAGTCTACAAGTCTGAAACAAACTGTCATCCAGGCTTCACGAGATTCTTTTGAAGTGCCCGTGAAGGTCATGTAAATCAAGAGTCCCTAAACAAAGGAAAGCTTGTTTGACTGCACCAAAGATGTCATCCTTAAATTTGCTGGGCCTTCACAGTGGGACAAGCAAAGAAACGTTGTATACAAATCACGTGCTTGGATGACGTTATTGTCTCTGACACACAGACCCTAATAAAGAGAGTTTCTTTTGGTCTGTAACTTAGCTTAATGTTAGCTACCTGTTTGCTATCATCAGCAGTACATCAGCAGTCCATTTTTATTTATATTATCGTATGATATGAAAATTGTTTGTATGCAAAGTCTCCTAAGGCTTTTCTGATCATTACCAAGTGAAAAGTGCCCTCGATTCAGCTACAATCAAATTCTGGAACGACCATAAAATGTGCTTCTGTTTCCAGTACTATGGATTTTATTTACTGTGGTACTAGAATATGCTATCAGAAAATAGCAAAGTATATACTTAATGAAATTATATCAGGGTCTGTTTTAGCCTTAACATTGCTCTTGTCGCGCGTTATGTAGAGCTTGTAACTTGCACATTAAATACTTAGGCAAAACCACCAAGTAATGTATCTGTAATATGGTTGTCAATGCTGATACCTTTCTTCGGTTTACAATAGGGATACAATGGTAAACGAATTAACATAGATGCAAACGGTGTAGATGCAAACGGGAGAAATTAGAGGACTAGAAAATCTCTCAGGAAATGTAACTTCTAAAAAAGTACCCTTTCGTTTACGCCTTCGCATCAACTCTATCTTATTGATATATATAGACCTTTTATTATGCTTTATTTTTAATGTGGTACTACTATTTTTGAGCTGAAGTAGTGATGAGATCGTATTTGCATTCTTTTTGTGAAGTTACTTTGTTAATTCTTTGGAAGGCCTGCCATTTTCGTGGAAGATTTTGACATTGAATTTCAATAGCAAAAATTTCGTCCCAAAACTCAAAAACGTATTAGATTATATTGGACATGATAAAACTTAACTGATGGGGCGAGTTGTCGAGACGCATTTCACTCTACCTCGCCATGCTTTTCTATCAAACATGACTGTCCTACGGTCCTCAGCGGAGGTGCCAGCATCGTGGGAGACTGGGTCAATATACGTCGTACAAGGTCGCCCAACATGTAATGGCAATGGCTCGTTTTCCATAGAACTAGCTTGCTGATCATTTCCCTTTTGCTTCTATAGCAGTGAAACCACTCTAATGTACCATGTTTGATAACTCCCATATCATGTTTGCTTTACCTTTCCAGATACAAAATATGTCTTAGATAATTATAAAACAGAACCATGTAAAAAGCCGCCAAGGTTATGCAGACAAGGGTATGCATGTCCGCAATATCATAATAATAGAGACAGAAGAAGAAGTCCAAGAAAATACAAATATAGGTATGTCTTTTGTGTGAGCGTTCTTCTAGGAGAAATATTCTGTTTTCTTTTGTTCACGTACAGCTGAGCATTTGTACAAATTTAATTTTAAAAGCTGCTGTTAACCCAGATCTACTTTTTTTATAGTTTTTAAGCTCCCGGAGATTTGGAGTGTCCACATTGGCTATTCAATGCTTTTTATATTTTTTAATTGGAAGATCTTATCACTATGTTCATTTTATTTTGTAGTAGGTGGTTATGAGGGTTCTTATATAATTGGGAGATATTCGTATCAACATGTCGGAAAAAGCGTTTCAAAAAGCTGTCATAAAAGTCGAGGTGTGGGCTTAATCTGTAGGGAAATTTGTAGTTTCACAACCTGGCAGTAAATCCGTATTCAAGGTAAAGTGATTAACTGAACGTAATATGAAGTCCCAATAGGTAGCGGTTTTTCTCCAAGCACTTTGTTATGCCATTTGTGATCAGTCGCTACTTATATGCTGTGGTTCTGATAGGAAAACGATAATCAACTGAGCCAGCTACGACCTCCGGTATCCACATTGTGGTTTACAAGTAAGGTCTGTACAGTTGATTGTTTCCGTGTAGAGTTGTTTTAAGGCAGTCATAGTGCGGTAGAAGCTACTAAAGTAATCATAATCGCTATCAAGTAAACTACAAATGCACAATGATTATTTACTTCAGGACACAAGGGTTATGACCCTTACATCTAGTAGGATTTCCTTTGTGCCACCCTTCCATTATTTAAATATTTCCAGAGCCTTGCATAGCGAATCCGTTGTAAGCAGTCATTGTGAGACTACGACTGAGTTACACATATTGCGTAGTCTCGCTAAATGATTTTTAAAAGTTGCCAGTTCATGATGTACAGAACAATGAAGCTTTATACTTTGGAGAATTACTTTACGAGTGGTACAGGAAAAAGGAATTATGTTTAATCAGTTATAGAAATAGGTCGCTTTGTTGTTATACAGCTATATAATATGTCTGACCACGTAGCACTGGGTACATTATTTGCTGGAGCGATATTCATGCTTTCTTACTGTATGTTCCTTCCTCATTGGGTTACCTGCTGCTGAATTTGCATTACCCAATTTGTGCAGGTGTCACATTGGGCATTACATTAAAACAATTCATGATTTACTGCAAGCCACAAACACAAACCGTATGAAAAACAATGGCTTTGATTGCGTCTTTAACTTGAGAATAGCAATCACGTCAATAGAGGTCAAATTCAAGTAGGACGGTATGCACGACTATAGAGAGTCAGTTAGATACAGTTACAATCCAAATTAAGTATATGCAGTTAAGGGGGTAAATCAGAGAGCTTTTTTTATCGTTGTTGACAACTGGTTTGTCTGCTTAACAAAGTTTTGATAAATTTGCATTAATCCTGTATCGTCTTCATTGTTAGATCTACTCCGTGTCCGAATGTGAAGCATGGTGATGAATGGGGTGATCCAGCAGCCTGTGAAAATGGCGATAGTTGCGCATATTGCCATACTAGGACAGAACAGCAGTTTCACCCAGAGGTAATCTTTTACGTGAGAGTGAGATCCTTGCTTCCATAAGACTCATTATAGATTACTACATTGTATTCTTTCTACAATACGTCAATTAGCGTAGAGGTCGTATATACATTATGTGTATTCTGAGACTATAGTTTATCATAGTGTGAAGACGCGTGTTAATTTTTTTATTGATCGTTATTTTAAATGTTTGTCGGTCAGAGGACTTAATTAAGTATACGACACCATAAGCCTAAGCCATTTTCATAGTGATGTACTCTGTTTTTTAATTCATTACGAAGTAGGAAAATTAGCTCCATTCAGGATGGTGGCATAAGGGCCTTGTCGTGAATGTCGAAAAATAGCATAAAACGTAAAGATAAGAATTCGTTTAATTTACTTTAGCCGTTTTATTGCCCCTGCAGTTTTCAATACTTAAGAACTTTGTGCTTAAGATGACAAAGTGTAACGAACTCCTTTACCATAAATAGTTCTTTAAAGAAGGGTGTAGCTGTTCTTCTATCAGGAGACTGCAAAAGCTGCAAAGTGTCTGTATCATTTTTCTGTTTACGTCCCACGGGAAAAGAGAAATTTTTAAATTTGTGTGTTATATTCTTGTGTTTTTCCTTTCAGAGAAAGAACTAACGTTTAAAGCTGGCTCGTCTGCTTTTAAAACTGGTTCAGTCTCATAACTATGTCCCTTTGGGCACGGATATATACTCTCCTTGAAATTTGATCACAAATTCTTAGTGCTTTTTCCCCTTTGCAGATTTACAAGTCAACAAAGTGTAATGATATGCAGCAAACAGGACATTGTCCAAGAGGGCCATTCTGTGCTTTTGCTCATGTTGAGCGTAAGTTGATAATTAACTTTTTGGTACCCGTTGTATTTTATATTCGAAAAATAACTGAACTGTACAATGATGTCCCACAGCTCCTATTGATGATTTGCAATTTCAGCCTTCATTTCCATTCAGAATGGAAAGATCTGTATTTGTCGTTTAGGGAAGCTTAGTAAATAGTTTTCCTACGTTGAGATGCTCTTATCTTTCAACCAGATTGATAGACGCTGCTTTTTAAACATTAGCGTACGAGCCAGGAAATCGTTAATAGAGATATCGTACAGTTCTAGACAGCAATGTCTTTCAATAGAACTCATTATTTTAAGGCGCAGGTATAGTGTGGTTTCTCGGTGACGATACTTTTAGCTCTTCAATGATTCAATGCCTCATTCCGTTCAAGAGGGAGGTCAGTTTGACCGTCGATAAGGCGGGGTCCTTTTTTAATGATATATAATGGTATAAGATTAAATGATGAGTATCTCATTTGAGTGCTGCAGATTGGGAAACTGGAAGGCTTTTAGTACGCGGCACGTGGTATACATAATTACCGTAAGACTAATACTACACTAGTAGAGATCCAGATAGGTTTGATTTCTAGGTAACCTCTCAATATCGGATGTAGTGTAAAAATAGTGATTTACCACTTTGTCATCTTTAGTGTACAGTTGATAGGACTACGGTCTTCACTTTAAGCGGTGAAAAGAAAACGTGACTTTCTTGTCAAGAAGATTTTATGTACTATTGCGTCTTCCCAGTTTACCGTTATCATCTTCCACAGCATACTGCCCTATCCTGTTTGCTGTTTCCAAAGCATACTTCGCTTCCTGGGTCACCCTAGCCTGCGTTGTGTACCTAAACAAAATATTTTGTTAGGGTCTGCAAACCAGACAGCCGGAAGTCGTCCTGGCCTCACAAGATTGGTGTGCAGGACCCATTCAGGTTATCTTAACCAAGATTCAAGACACGAAGGCAATTGCTGTTGACGGTGCCAGAGTCGACCAATCTATACATTGTCACCGTCAGGCACGCCACACACTCGATAGCTGTTATCCTTTCACTTTCCGGCCCTTCACAGTGGGGTTAACAGTGCAAAGTTATAAACAAAATCACGTGTAAGCAGCGCGACTGTGAAAGACTGGACGACTTTTCACTGCCTGATTGGCAGACCCTAACAAAAAGTTCGCTTGGGTCAGCAACCCAGGCTAGGTCATCATGCATGTGTAGGTTTATTAGTACCGTTCCTCCTCACGGAAGTGGGGTGTGATGCAGAAGAAAAGCAGCAGGCGTTTTGTTGTTGCTGCATTCGGTTTAAACTTCTCTTTTTAAGGGTTCTGTATTACCTTTGCTTACATTAAGACTAACTTCTTTCACTTAACTAGGCCAAATTGTTTATGTTTACTTCCCTTTACACGGCGAGTATTACATCGGGATGCTTGAAACGGCAAACTTATTTTCTTAATACTATTTACATGGTAACAAAAAGGAAGAAACCTTTTCCCAGGTAGTTAGATGGAGTCACGCATTATTTCCAACGCGTGCATGTTTGCATGCATTGTATTATAATGGTGTTAGATATCAAGAAACACTCTTCTGTTTTGGTAGGCCTTTATTTCTAAATTAGTTATCTCTCTTTTAATAGAGGATACACTGACAGCTATGAACACTCTCGGAACAATATCAATTATTGCAGATAAAGAGGTATGGATCGTATACTCCAGGTCACCTGGAGTAGTGACATTTTAATTTCACTTCGCTTTCTCTGTCTTATCAAAATCTTAATTGCTTCAAGCTCAGTAAGTTTGCGATTAGATAAGTTGCCATATTTGGCTTCAATGTGAAAATGTAAATGTTATATATATAAAATGTTTCTTAAATCTCTGTGTGTTTTAAATCTTACTCAAGTGTTCTGTTGGGTCATACAGTAATAACACTTTTTATTTTTGTGTCTTTGAAATTCTCTCCATAGCAGGTAAGGTCTGTTACGTAATTAGCTTACTTAGTTAGGATGAAAATTATTATCGGAATCATTACCAGCAATAGTATCAATATCAGTTTAACTAATTGATGGTACTTAATGTATGCTTTGCCTTTAACTTTGTGCATCAAAAAGTTACTTCTGTAAGTTTGTCTTGGTAAAGGATTGTGTTTGAAGTGCTCTTACAATAAATTCATGCCTTTCCTCCGAAGGTTATTCAACGAGGAATCTCATCGTCGTCTTCTCAGCATTCCAGTATCAGTGAATCTCCTTTACCATCACCTGCTGGATTTCCGCAGCCAATTGCAAGACCTCAGCGATCGATGTCCACTTCATCTGAGACGTCCTATAGCTCCGTAGCAGAACATGGAACTAGCCCTTTGTGTATCAGTGCACCACCGTATGAAAAAGCGCCAGGCTCGGGAAGACGAAGTAGCAGTAAAGATGGAGATGATAGGGTATAGTTCAGACTTTTACGCAGCCTACATTTTCACTGTAACTCACTAGCTAAGGCCAACACATCTTGAGGAGCTTCCTCTGCCGTTTACGTCTTTTATTAGACTGCATAGCAACCGCTTAGTTTTTATACTGTTGGTAGCAGCATAAGGTGCGTGTCAAATACACAATAAACATCCAATAAAGAGTCCTTACTTGGTTACAAGCTGTAAAACGCAAAATTTAGCAGTGTGGAAGAAACACGGAGGCATCACTTTTTGTTGGTGTTGTTTTGGTTCCGGTATTGTGTAGAAAACGAGTAGAAAATGTTATAAGCTTTGTGAAATGAGTTAGTTTGTCGGGAAATTTGCCAACAGAGAAGCATTTAACTAGAAAATCTCAATTACCCCCTTAGTTCACTCTCGGCCGCCTTAGTACCACTTGTCTCAAATTTACCCCCCTTAAAATCCCAAATACCCCCAAGGAGGTCCCCGGACCCCCGTTGAGAAACACTGCTCTATTATACGTGGCTTATCTAGTTTGAGTATTGCTTTGATTTATGTACTGATTTGTTATGTCAACCCTTTTTCGACATTGGCTTTACTTTGACACTATGGTTTAAATAATGCTATGATGCGTGAAAATGGTGTAAGTAAAGGCTCCACAGTGTTAATTTGTTGTCGTGACGGGGGGGGATTGGCTTGGTAGTGTACGTTTGTCCCCTGATCCCAACAGACGTTGGATTGGGTGGCTGGTTTTAAAGCTGCTTCTCTTCTAAAGAAGCAATCAGGCTCATATCTGACGACTGTGTTTTACAGGGACGAATCGAAGCCTTTGTGCCATTTTTACGCTTGTGATGTAATTAAATATTCACAGCAACTAACTGTACAGATAACGATGTACATTGAATATTTAATAGTAAGTAATAGATTCGTTAATTTCTAGGGGACATCGTAATGAGAAGGGTAAGGTGTCTCTGTGTTAATTGCCTGAAAACTATTGAAAGACAAGCTGAAAAACTGGACCTTAGCGTTAATTACTTCATTTCGTTTCACATGGGACAATGCAACATGCAAAAAGGGCACCAAACAGTAATATATGTAGTCTTTAGGTCATACATAAGGTCATACATTTCAAACCCTTTAATACTGATTAGATATATGGTTTTAGCTTCTCACGAAATTATATCGCCTTGCGTCTTTTTGTAGGGTCTTGGTTTGTCTCAGTCTTCAATGACTTCATCAATCTCACAGCCTCGAACACCGTCGAAGGTTATGACTTCACCCTCGCAGTTTTATTCCCCTGGAACCATAGACTCAGTTGATAGTACATTTATTAAAGGTGATTTACCACTGGATGACTTTGATTTAGATAAGCAGTTTGATGACAACTCGTCTCTGTGTTCGTCAGTGAGCGGGTCTGCTGTCTTCCCATCAATAGCTTCTTTAGGTTCGGAACCCATGTCTATCCCAGGATCAAATCCACACCCTCGGAGGACTGGATTCGGGTCACAGAGGTCGCAATCGCCAACCTCTCCCATTGGACCGATGTCTGGTTACTACCCTCATCAGGTAAGTTCCTCAACTAATAATGTAAACGTTAAAACCGAAATACGGCAGTATACGTGTTCCTTTGTAACAAATCCGTTGTCGCCTTATCATATTACACCATAGACGGCTTCTGTATGCACCGTTGCCTTCTTAAACAAATGTGTCCGTAAATTTATTCATCTATCTTCCGGGTAAAAATCTGAACGGTTTTAGGATTTTTAAAATTGCAGATCTCATTTTTGACGTACAGTGGGCGCGGGCTTCTGTTGTACAGTACTGGTTGTTTCTTTTCTGTAGTAGTCGGGTTGAACCCAGTTGCCTGCATTTTACGCAGAAGCTAGCTGCTACACAGAGGGATAATAATGGAAACAAAACAATACTTGTAAACTTGACTTACAGTGCCATCAGATGTAATTCTGTTCCATATGTGTGATGCTCAAGTACTTTAAACGTATTCGTTCCTTGTTCTGCTAGCGTCACTATCATGTAACAAACACGTGTGACGAGGACCAGAAGAATTGTAATTCACACTCATCACGAACATCCAGAAATGCATTATCTATTTGTGCTTCTATCGTAACAAGCAGCTCTTTTCCGTTTTTTGCGGTTTTGAGTATTGTAAACAGTAGTGGATCACGCCCCTTAAATGTTGCGCACCACAAAAACATTAAATGTAGCCTCGCATCCCATGAGCTTGAGGTATTTAAAAGAAATTTTTGTACGATCAGTTTTTCAAAGATATAAAACGTATAACGGTATAAAAGAAAATATCACAGCAGTAATTTTAAAGTTGCATAGACCCTGCAACTCAAAAACGTTAAGAACTCATCTACAAATGTTCATAAGCCAATCTATACTTGATAACTCTTCTTTTCTTGCTCGTTTTTTGCTTTGAAGTTTCCCGAAACGTGTTACTATGTTTTTGATAGCAACTTGCAAGTCTGCCTGTCCACCCAAGCGATTTCGGTCTTTTGTCTTGATTGACAACAAAGTACCAACTCCAGACTCGCACCTTTTGAATACCATGTGGCACCCCTGGTTAGGAGACCCTGGTGCATAGTAAGAGATTAGGACGGCAGAATATATTGCAGTATTACGGTATTTAAGTGTATATAGTTATGAGCCGTTTTGTGCAGGAATTTTAAGTTGGGACATGAGAGCGTGAATATTCTGTACCTGGACAAGGCTAATTAGAGCGTATAACAGTGGCTCTACCAAGCCATCCTCATAAAGAACTCCTTGAAGGTGAAAGAATTGCATTGCTGGCAGGAAACTTGCCAGGCATTCGTTTAAATGATTTTGCTCAAATTTGGAGCTTTCGTGCTCAAAAAGGATAAGGATCGCTTGAGTTGCGACATATCATGCCAAAGCGTTGGAAGTGAGGGACTTTTTTCATTCAAGTTTCGGTCCTACAAGATTTCGAATTCGGAAGCTGTTTCAAAGCTTGATAACCAGACTTGGAAATTGGTAACTCACATTGTAAGGTGTAGCATTTTGAGAGCTTGATAAATGTGATGGACGAATATTGTAAATATTGTTGGAAGTAGTTTATAGGTTCAGGAAACGCGGAATACAGGAAATCTAGACTGCAGTCAAAGTAGCTGGTCTCGATGGAAATGCGAGCCGTGGAGGAGTGCTTACCACTCCTGTCAGACACCTTGCAAGGCAGTAAATAGTACTCTATAGCGCAGCAGTTCGGAAGGTTTAATCAAACATGACGCAAGGAAAATGATGCTCCGTAGCGTTGGCATCCCCGGATTGCCAAACGGTGACAAATTAAATCTTTAATGTGTTTGTATTTCTGATTGGTTGATGAAACGTTTGTTTCATGTTCTACTATGAATTACGTATTTTCGTTACTTAGGGTACTGGATCATTGCGTAGCCCCACTGTAGGAACTTCTCCATTTTTTGATGTGACTGTTCAGTCACCAACGATTTCAAACCAACCGCTGACATCTCCACTCGGTTTGCCCAATAGTAGTGATATTCATCACTTATCAGAGGAAAATGTTACTCTCAGAAGTAAGTTTGCAGCGCTTGAAGAGTCCTGGAATCAAGCAAAGCAGGCCTGCGAATTGTGGAAAAGAGAAGTGGCACAGCTACAGGATGCACTAAAGATAGCAGATCGTGATAAAAATCAGGCATTGTCAAAGTTGGATGGCGTAAGTACTATGCTATCGATTAAGTATTTAATTGGGCATTCCAAATTTGGATGCCTCCAGAAGTCAATTGTATCAAACGCTTTAATGATATTGCTGTGTTCTGCTACTTCCGTTATTAACAATAGATCGTTGCAGTTATTTTTTGTCGTTGCCAGTTATTACTTTGTTTACTCGTGCCAAATAGTTTTGTTATAGGAGTAAAGTTTTATATGAGCTCAGTGCTGGTAGATATTTAAGTTTATTGGCTTTCCTTGTTGTATTAAGTATTAATATTTTGTTGTTGTACCAAATTTAGGCAGAGAATAGAATTATGAAATTACGGCAAGAATTAGAGTCTAGGACAGATGCCCCTCATCTCCATCGGGTAAAAAAAGTTGAGGAATTAGAGCAATCTCCGGATGAAGAATTAAGGCTGATCACAAGGCAACTGAAATTGGATGTTGATAAAGTCGATAAGGTATGATATACTTCGAATGAAAACAATTTCGATTTTATGCTTAATTACATGATATCGTGTCATATCGTTCCCCTTCTCCTGTTCCCCCGTTTTCTTCTTCCTTTCCTTTCCTTTCCTTTCCTTTCCTTTCCTTTCCTTTCCTTTCCTTTCCTTTCCTTTCCTTTCCTTTCCTTTCCACCCTATTCCTCGACGTTCTCGCGCATTTCCCAATCCTCTGCCCTCTTCTCCCTCCTTTTCTTTTGTTTCATTTTGTTTTGCTCGTCATGTTTTCCTTTAATTTTTCCGTCATTTGCCCACTGTCTACTTGTTCTTCTCCCATTCCTTTTCCTTCCGAACTTCTGCGTCGTCTTCTTGTTTTTCTTCTTTAGTCTTTCCTTTTTCTCCGTATATGTTTTCCTTCCTCCAAGCATCTTGTGCTACCCTGTTTTAAATCCCCTTGTCCTGTTTGCTTAAGTATCGGTGAAACTACGTATTGATCTATAGATCCTTGCCCCTTTTTATGAAATTAATGCAATCTTATTGCAACAAAGGTACTTTGATGTTCTCAAAGAAAAACCTTTTAATTAAACAACTCTTCTCTTTAATTAATCGAAAGGATCAAGGATATCATCTCACTCTTAAGAGTATTTTAGAGTTTTTGAACAATTGACAGTATTTTAGACGCTCTTTTAGGTTTTCCCTTATCCAATTTGCTTTGAAGTTATGTCATTTTGGACGTTCCTTTATCTCACACGTGTTTGACGATCTTTTCATCCTTACTTAGCCACCCCCTTTAATACTCATAGGTCGCAACTCAAAACAAAATATTTCATATCGTACATAATTATAACATATGATGCTACGCCGTGTTAAACAGCACGCTTTTATGAAATCACAGCGAGGCATCGTCTTAACGAATATTGCTTGGAAAGGTCGATTGCTTCAGATACACACACTAAGGAATTATACCACATTGCCACATGTCCTTCCTCATGAAATAGCATCCTGAAGTGCCATGTGTTGAAATATACTGTAGCCGCATTAATAGATGCACGCGCTCATATATATACACCTAGATAAAATAGTCAAAAGTACGACGGAGCAAAGTTTTAAAAAAATAGACTAAAAATAGCAGGAGAGGTTCTGACATTGGGTGGAAACTTTACTTAAAATGTGTTCACTTGTTACGATGCTTGTCAGCTTTTCTAGTGTTACAGCTATATATTTTAGGTTTATTAAACTTGCTACTTAATTTTGTTGGAAAGAAAGTGGCTGTAGGTGAGGATAGGAAGTACATGAAACATTTGTGTTAGAGTATAGAGACCTGGAGATATGTGATGTTGTTTTATAATCTCTTCACCTCTAAATGCCCGTTTTCTTTCCTTTTCAGATCCTTTACAAAAGAGAATTATTAAAGTGTTCATTGTGTTCTGATCACATGCGGAATACAGTTACATTTCCATGTGGTCACTTACTAATGTGTGAAAGCTGTGCTAGCAATAGAAGTGAATGCCCGTACTGCCATGCCCAAATTAGTCAGAAACCTCTTGTATTGATTCCCATGTAATCACCGTCGCTTCGACACAGACCATCAGTGATGTGCATGCTCGGAATAAGGTTAACCAAGAGGACCTTTTGGTGTAGCTCCCTCTTCTGTGTCAGCTATTTGTTGTTAAACAAAATTTTGGTAAGAGTTAACACTACTGTGAAGTATCCACCGCCATTGGCTGCAAGAATTATAGCTAAATTTATGATGACCCTAACTGCCTTGTACTGCTGTGGATACTTGAACAGTTGTCGGCTCACCATGTATTTTTTTAATAATTACACACAGCACCTTGCTTTGAATAATGCGTTAGGTTTAATTTGTTATTAAGACAATTTGCTGTTTATTTTTTCGGTTCAGAAATTAAACAACTGAGGCTTCTCTTCGTTTACACTGATGGCGAGTTAGGCCAGGTCTGGAAGATCCAGTACAAGACACATCCTCTTTATATAAACTTGTCAGACAGTTGTAATAATCGTCTACACATGTTGCCACGTAGTACGTGCACCATACTCTAATAGATTTTGAAATTGTCATGCGTGAGGATTTCCTTGTGCTAGATCACAGAAATTTCACATTATCTTACTTCCCGTGTATCCGATATTTTATTTCATGTAATGTTCGGTGTTCGGATTTATTTTTGTTGCATATCAACAGCTTGTTGTACTATCAGCTTTTGTTCGGATTAAGGCTTTACGGCAGCATTCGAAAGTGGCGATTCACTCAAGAATACAGGCGTGCAAATATTCTCAACCGTCCGATGCTACATATTTCTTACTACTCTTAGTTTAATTTTATTTTATTAAAAGGCGAGCAGTCGGCAGTCCGGAAATATGATGATTGCAAAACATTATACAAATATATATGAGAGGAGTTCAGGTTTTAATAAACTTTTTTAAGAATATTTGGCAAACTTAAAGGTGTTATCATATCCAGAAGCAATCAAAATCTTATCTCCTAATTGAAGTAATAATTTATCAATAAACCCTTATCATTCGTATTCCCGGAACTCGGATACTTACGTTTTGGACATACTTCCTTGATAGATATTTAGGAAGGTTTTGACTGTACATTTCTTCCTTGAGGAAGATAGACCTTTTTTTACTCGACTTTGCTATCAGATTTGGGGCCTGTTTAGTGAAAGGCTCTTGAAGTGTTTATAAGCCGTTATTTTAGGCAACCAACTGGGCACATACGGGCGTCGCTTTGGAATGCTTGCATGCCTGCAGTACCAGGTAGCTATACTGTAGTATATTTAGGTTAATGGATCTTAAAACTTCTTGATTTCTGCAGGTTGACGATAGCGACATACTTTTGCATAGATTTAACAATGGGTCGTACGACTCTACACAGTTGTGCATTCTATATCCCAACACGATGGCATTATTACAGAGACTGCATTAGTCGTCAGAGTGATTGGAATTGAAATCTTGCCCTATTCGTTTGTCTTGTGGTAAGTGGACACATGAGTGCATCCACCGCCTCTGTAGCTTCACCCCTCTCATCTTAAATTTTTTAATTGTGCAAAACGATGACCTGCCCACCGCCCCAACTGTATTGAGACGTCAAAATATAATGTGATGGTGTTTCTGTACTTAGCCATCGCCTTGCGGAATTCCAATCGTTTGGCAACAAGTGAAGTTTTACATATTAGGCACTGTTCCCAAAGACTTTTTAGTAACTTAGTCTTTTAAGTGCACCGAAGTTTATTTGGAAAACCGTTTTCAGGTTGTGTTGAAACAAAGTTAATAGAACTTGAAAGTATGATGCTTTACAATGTAGCAAAGTATTCCTGCTCTCAACTTACTGTTGAATTTATTGCCCAAAGCGCATTTTTGCTAGTTAGTGACTATTCTTTTAGTGTATGTTTTAACATTCTGATTTTTAACCAACACTTAGCTATTGTAAAAGGTATGGTGTCATTTCTCATACAAAACTAGTTAATTAGGGCCTCAGCTTTTAAACCCTTGGCTGAGTTTAGCTTTTTTCTATATTGTGTAGGAACTGTTTCAATTGTAGAGATATTTAAAGGTACTATCTACGGTCAGCCAAATCTAGGCAGACATAGTTAAATTTGGGATTGACAATGGATGAGTTAGTGGGGATTTTGACGCTAGTACGCATGCTCATATAGTCCTGCATTACGGGAGCCATTGCAGTTTTGTTTAGAAATAATGGACCATTTGATAGGATGAATTGTGGAGGTGATTTAGGTAGCTGTGCTGTTGAAATATTGTCATGAATGTTTATGAATGCTACCTGCACACGGTTGATTTGTTGTCTGAACTGCTGGCTTGTAAAACTGTTTTAATTCACTTCTAGGTAATAACATCCCTTATTATGATAGGTGTTCATGTAGTCATAGAAAGAAGTGATTATTTGCAATCCTAGACTCTAGCCGTGTGGCGTAGTAATTTTCATGGTCTTGTGGATTTGGCCTTACAGAAAGAATTAAACAATGTAGGTTGCCATGAATATAATTTAGTCGGCTGTTGTTCCCCGCATCTCCAAGTGGTATTTACGCTTTGGTTGATATTCTTGATATTATATTTTAGCTGTAATTTAATAGAATGTGCAATGCATAGGAATAAGTGGAAAATAAGCGTTAATGAAAAACAAGTGAGTACCACTATGGGTGCAGAGTGGCAAAGTACGACTTGACAGTTTTATGAAGATCGACCTCTATCACCTTCGATTTTACAACATATCAAACTTGCGAGCTCCGAGTTGCCAGTCCTGTTGTTTTGGTGACAATCCAGTAAAAAGCCCTTGATCGTAGGAACAAATTGGAAATAGCTATCAACTTGAAACCAAGTTAGTGCCACTGTATGTGTGGAGTGGCGAACAAGTAACCTTTAAATTTATAATTAAAAAATTAAGACCTCCGAACTTACCAGCAGTAAAGAGCCACCAATCGAAGAACGACTTGAGCAAGTACCGTAATAGATTTTTCGAATGCAAAAACGCTGGTTTTTGTAATGAATTATTTTACCTTTCCAGTTTTAAATACGTACCGAATCATATATTAGAGAAACATTATCATTGCTTTGACCAGAATCGGTGTGAATGTTGACTGAATTCTGCCCTGAGAGGCTAAAGATTTCATGTGTAGATATTTTCTGCAGTAAAAACGAAACACATCGATTCCGTTGGGAATGGCCTCAGTTGCTGCAAGAGCTCGAAACTCGATAGCAGTATATGTATAGCCGCATTGTTTCAGTACATTTCAGGCTTGAAATGGCATAATGATCAAGATATTGACTGTGTTGCTCGAAATTTGTGAAATGTGAAGTCATTATTTAGGCGCGCTATTTTCCAACGTTTTCCCGGGATGTGATGTAGGCATGATTTTACAGTAATGAAAAATATTTAAACTCAGAGAGGATGTTTGTTCGTATTTCTCTTGTAAGGGACACAAAATTGGTAGTGCTATAATTGTCATTTTGTGGTGCGTGTGAATGAAATTGTAGCTGTTTATCACCCAGCTAAAGTTTCGCAGTGTTTCTTCACCCGATATTTTCTAAAATAGACGTATGTGCAACGTGAAAAATGAAACAACCGGAAGTGGCAGAATATGTACGAAACCTTCAATTACACAAAGAAATATGATGTCATCAAACATTTAGTAAATTACTGTCAAAATGAAGTAATACGCGCAACTCAGTACAAGACGTTGCAACAGTCCTCTCTCAGATAGACCAGCGGAGAAATTGGAGATTTGATGGCAAGCGAAATGAACTCGAGCTGATCGTTGGCAAATGTAGATTCCGTTGAAAGTGAGGATTTTGTATCAATTTTTTACATTTGTTTCCTTCTGGTACTTCTTTTTAGCGACTAATGAATACTTCACTGCGTTTATTTTATTGGCACATCAATTCAATGATCGTGTATGAGTACCATGAAAGTTCATGCGAAAGATGTTTCTATCCTTAAGCCTCCCAACGTGAAACATATCATCTTGAAGCTGAAAAGGCGTAGGGCACCATTCGCCGACGAAAGACGAATATGGCTGACATCATATACCGTCAGACATAACAAACCTTATGAAAGGGTAATTGAAAATGCACATGAAATCATAATGAATTTCTTGGCGCTGCGAGAACTTTGGTGTGGGTGTGTATTTATCCTTTTAAAATATGGTTCAGGTAGTTGCAGTAGCAGTTCCACAGCTACGTACTTGACGTTCTGTATCATTAGTAATATGAGTAACTGTGAACTATATTAACTTTTCGGCCCTAATTAATTTATTAGCCGACCACCTTTGTCCTACATCACTGTTTTCATTTAGGGTTATTATGTATTATTAGTAGTAGCAGTACTGTATTCCAATTGAAATGTATCGCATATTTCGGCTCCGATGGTGGTTACACCTCCATGAGTAGGTGACCGTGCTTGCAGGTTTTCTCACGTTTATGTCATATTTTTCTCCTTAAATTACAATTACTTATTAATAGCTTTGAAAGATGATTTAGGTGGTT
The DNA here is from genome assembly GCA_010016025.2 of Alatinidae sp. Z8VKAUB7J3. NCBI lineage: Eukaryota > Metazoa > Cnidaria > Cubozoa > Carybdeida > Alatinidae > Alatinidae sp. Z8VKAUB7J3. The sequence continues at coordinate 17,340 of JAAAKM020000076.1, read as the reverse complement.
TAAAATGCACTTCATATATCGTAGCCAGGGTTGCCAACTCTCCCCATATCTGTTCCATGCGAGATTGGCCCATTTTGCGCGTGTTGACTGCTTTGCTACTATTTAATCGCTAAACAACTCTTCAGAGCCTATAGATCATTAAGTATGAGTGATAAATGGTTTATATTACACCAAGGCCGAGACTTGAGACCCCACGAGAGCATCGTTGCAGAGTGATTAATGCATTGAATTCTTGCAATAGGGATCGGGGGGTTCGAATCCTGGCCTAAAAGTACTTCCCCTGCGTTTTAAAACAACGGGGAAACCAAGCAGCAGACTTTTTTCCGTCGATGACTCTTTTTCCCGAAAAGAGGTTTATTC
>JAAAKM020000076.1:0-10426 GCA_010016025.2 Alatinidae sp. Z8VKAUB7J3 | reverse complement strand
ACTCCAAGCAACTGTAATAGTGACCTTTCTCTCCCGTTCATCGCACTACCCGTCCATGACATCTTAAAAAGAGTACAAAGGAATTACTATTTCACTGTTTTTGTACGTAGTATGTTTTTTCCTTGTTCCAAGCCCACATCTCGCACTTATATAATAGAATAAAACGGTTCGAATGGAAGTTGTCAATGTCATTATTTTGTATCTATCTCTCATTATCTAGATGCCATGCAGTGACAGTGGCAGTGGCAGTGCCCGAGGGGGGGTGGCTGTGGGGCTTCAGCGCCCACACTTGCCAAGTATTCCTTTTGGTAAAGAAAACAAAAGAAACGCTGAAACAAGGCGGACAAGGGCAAAAGAGAGTGTCATGTCAAATCTTGGTTGTCAAAAGATGCAATGTCTTCTCTGAAAATTGAATGGAATAAAAGAAACGAAACATTTGTTAATCTATAGGACTCTAGATTTTGAGTTGGTGGCGCTGCCCCTGCCATGCTGCAGGGCTTGGGCTGGTCTGTTACAAGCCTGCAGCTCTCTTTAATCCGGCGTGGTCGTAATACTTTATTTCCAGCGGGGTTTTTTTATCATTAATTTTACATTAGTAAAAATTGTTCTCGTTTCTTTGAAAGTCAAATTAGTGGTTCCTAGATATAATGATATAAAGAAAGGTTCATCCAACTTAACCTCTGAATCACACAACTTCGTGTGTCATTCTGGAGGGCGAAGTATTTGGAAACGACTTAAAGAAAGTTTCTTTACAATTTACTGCTAATTTGTTCCTTCTCACTTTCTTCAGCTACCGTATGTAGAATGTGCTGCACACCTCTCTATCAAAAACCTGGGATTTTGACTCTGTATCAGTACTGGCATTTGGCGTTATAGTTGGTAATGCGATACAGCATTGCAAAGCATGTGGACAGATACAGTCTGCAGCAAACAATATTGATCCGTAAGTGCACCAATCAGTGTTTTGAAAATCTAAGGTATTGGCTCCCTTTCCCCACTAGAGGGCCCAGTATGAACTTCACCTCAATCTTCTAGTGAAAGATTTCGAGGACACTGTCAGACTGTTAATTTGTGAAAGCTGGTCTGTCTTCCGTTGCAAACCGCTTTCGATTAAGAGAAAAGCATAATTTTAAGACAAACATTCCTTGCATCCTTGCCAGACCTTCCAGTTTCCAAACATTTTGCTTATTTTCACACATTTTTGTCACAATCACATACTACCTTTCATAGCGCAGGTTCATGCATTTTCGAGAAAGAGCGTACAGTACATAAATTGTGAATAAGAAAGTAACTATCCAGATTAAATTCTAAATTCAAAATAACACACTAACGCAGCTGAGACGTCCCGGCTACTGAACAAGCCAATAAATAAAGCTAATATGGTTCCATGGGAGAAGAAGAGAGACAATAAGGTACTTCCTGATTTCAGAGTACCTCTTCAGTGAACCGTTTTGGTTTTCAGAGTTTCTAAGCAGATTTTTTTTTTGTGGCGTCATTTCGCGACCTTTCAGATTCGTCAAAAATGTTTCAGAAAGCTATTTTCCGACCGTCCAGGGATCCCTCTTTTCTAAATTTTGGTGGCGCCAAACCCTAAAATAAGAAATATTTTACGCATTTTACTTTTAGACAGTTGACAGATCTGCCTTGTTCATAGGAGGAGGGATGCATCCCGAATAATGCAAGAATGAACACCGTTTTCATAAGGCTGTTTCAAAATGATTTTGAGCATTTTATCAAGATTTTGCAATTGATTACATCCTGAAATAAGATGACCATATTTAACCTATAAATGGCGTGAAGAGCTTGGAAAACCAGAAGGAAGATATGCTTAAATGATTGCGAATGACTTATTAAAGAATCTGTTTAGAAATGACAAGAACAACGACAGATTGTCAAGATTTGGGCATAGTTTGTTCAGGGTGTTTGTGAAGTCCATCGACTTTGGTTTGTTGAAGTATTTCTTTAAAATAACTGCAACGTCAATCCACCGGATCCCTGTGTATTTGCCACTGACGTGTATGAAATGGCGTCCGTCCAGTTGTGGGAATCGTAAAAATGGTGTTGATCTTGTACACACATGGTTGTCTTTAAACGATTTAGACTTGGATGCCAGATTTCACGTAACATATTTTAGAGTTGAAATAAACTGTTAGAGACTCATTGCATAGGATGGGTAACACGTTAATGAATGGATTTCGCCGCCTCTTTGGTAACCAAGAAGTTCGTATTCTCATGGTCGGTCTGGACAATGCCGGGAAAACGACCATCTTATATCAATTGAGACTTCACGAGGTAATTTCTACAGTGCCTACCATTGGATTCAATGTGGAAACTGTCACGTACAAGAACATATCGTTCACTGTCTGGGATATCGGTGGTCAAGATAAAATACGAAATCTTTGGCGAGTTTACCTGAAGGGATCACAAGGTTTAATTTTTGTAGTTGACAGCAGTGACATGCAAAGGATGGAAGAAGCCAAATCAGAATTGCATAGACTGCTCCAGGAAGAAGACTTACGAGGAGCACATGTATTAGTTTTTGCTAATAAACAGGATGTTGTTGGTGCAGCATCGCTGAACGACGTAAAGAACAAGTTAGGTCTTACGGATATCCGATCTCATAACTGGTATATCCAACCATCATGTGCAACCAAAGGAGAAGGGCTCTATGATGGACTAGACTGGTTGGCAGCACAGATAAACGCAGCGAAAAAGTTTTTCTAGGATCGGAAAAAATAAGTTAAATACAGATGTATACGTATTGTTGGAAGGCGGACAAAGATCATTTAACATCTTAGTCTGGGGATAAGAATGGGAAGTGCTTGCCCATGATTTGACCCGCACGGTCCTGCGTGGTTTCGCATCTAAGTTCGACTTTCCAACATGGAATATTTTCGGATGAGTTTGCCTCTTTCTTTCGTTTTTGGTAGACATGGATTTCCATGTCACTACTGTAGTTTATTCTATCAGACAATCTCGCAAAACGATATGAATCCATGCAAGGCATGAACTTGGATTTTGAAGAGGTGACCTGTTAGCGGTCATTAAACTTCATTTAATTCAACATTTAGAAAGTGTTCTTTTTGCGACAAAACATTCTAAATATTGGTAACTTCCGACTGTTTTCAAGCTGTGTGATAAACTTCTTTATTCTTTAAGTTTTTACTTCTTTTTGACATCATTGATTTAGTTTAGTTTTCAAGAGAAAGATGAAGAGATTTACCATCACCATAGCATCTGCATGTAAAGGGCACCTGCACCTTGCCTACTTTTTTAACAGAAGTTGTCGTAGTTACTCAAGTGCCCATTCGTAGTTGAATCAAGATCTCTTTTGGTAAATGCCATAACTGAAGTCCCTGCATATAGATTGTGTTTACTTTTGCCTACCAGCTCTTTTAGAGAGTTTATGCAAGTCACCTAAGATATAAAGAAATCACATTTTTATGTCCTAACGTACAGCTTTTAAACAAATAACTAGGAATTAAAGTGCATGGCAAATGAATGACCATTAAATACAAAGAGGTACAAACTAAAGAAATGTAGGTAACAGTGTTGCAAGAAGGCAGAAATTGTAGGGTACAATATGGAATGGTTAAAGGCTGTGTTTAGGGATTAATATATCACTTCTGATCAATCTATAATCAGGTAGAGTTCTATATTTCCAAAGCTTTGAGTTTAATTCTTATTGCATATCAGTGATAAACTGCGCAACAACATGTTTTGTGAAGTTGACCTGACCATGTCAAATTGATATTAGTTGAGCCAGCTTTAGTAGACAGCTACCACTAATGTGCTAGAATATGGGTTTGTCATTGCAGGCATTTGTGTTGGACATGGTGTATATTGCACCAGGCAACATGTGGAATGACATCAATAAAGAGCTGAATGTGTAGAAACAATGTTTTCTGTCTGGTGTAGTTATTAAAACGTGGCAGCTTTTGATCGAGTTTAGGCTGACTTATGTTTAAAGGTTACTCATTCCTGTATTAAATGACAGAGTCTCAAATGAATGTTCTATTTATATTCTGTGCTGTAGTAAAGAATAGACAAGCTAATGGACAACCTTGCAGTATCCTGATTCTAAGGAAATGGTCATTAAAAGTGTCAGTGCTTAGGCAGCCTTTCCCCACCAAGTAAAGCCATTTTAACTTGTTTTAGGTCAAAATCTATGCAGTCATGAGTCTTAATTTATGTTTAGCACTTTCTTGAGTAGACAATTAGTACCTAGGTATGAATTAGTTGTTGGATATGCACACTGTTTGCCTTTTTGGGTGTACAAAAATGTATGCCCTGAATGCTACAGCTTTGTAGCCAATCTATTAGAATTGTGATTATCCACAACTGAGTATTAAAGTACACCTTTGCCACGCATTACTCTTACAATATCATACATGCCATTAATAGAAAGCAAAATGAAAGGAGGGTGGTTCATTCCTTCAGCCCTTGCCTTTACTGTGTTTGCCTATGTCATGCTATATGGACTAAGTTTTTCCTTAGTCCTTACAGTGTGTTAGTTTTAATTGTATGGCACATGTGGTAGTATGGTTTTCTAATCCATGTAATGTGCAATTTATAAACCAATGCCACTTTGTTCATGCTACCTTTGCCAAGGTTAGATTTTTATACTATCAGCATGAAATTTAGGACAGACCAGTTAAAGATTGTTATATGCTCAATGTAGAGTTACCTCCTTTAAAACCAGGTTCACATCAGTACATTGTTGGAATAGCTTTATAATATATAGTTTGGGCACTAAATAGGATAATTAGAGATTTAAGTGCACTGTATAATAGAATGGACAGAATGTGCAGGTTGATTGGAAATCCTAGAAAAGGAGATTACACCTTCCTTTGAGTATGATAATTTATGTTGTTTTCTGGAATGTGTCACTATTCGTATATTCTCAAACGGTTTCATACTGTAGCCTATTTGTTACAATACACATGAAGATATTTACATTCATTAATTTGAAGGTATATATTTGATCATAATAGCATCTTTTAAGCTTAGTTAATCATTCTTCTTGCTAATACTTTTTTGTCTACATACTCATGTAGACAGATTACCTGTATTCTTGCCTTCATTGTCTTGTATATACTTCTAAACATAATTAGGTATCATCTTTAATATGCATTTGGTAACTTGGGTAGCTTCATGTAGGGAGCAGACATTTATGATGTACTATCCCCATCTTGCCATAAAGAGGAACAAAAAATCCTTTTGTTCGATAACAAATGAACTCTCCTTATGTCTGGCAATCATGTCAACACTATTAATGAATCATCCTTTAAAATGTAATAGCAAGGATTGACTGCCAATGTTTTGGTATTGAAAGTAGCGCCCAGCGTAGGTTATGCATTTAGGAAGGAAGTGCACACATATTGGTTTCCAAAGCCAAGTAAAACCTCCAGTGCCAGTGGACATACTCGTGGATGCCTAGTAGACATCGCCCCCCCCCCCTGCTAATTATTTTTTGGGAAATTTTCCACCCAGGACATTCTTATTCCAACCCCCTGCCTATTAAATTTTAAGTAATCTCCCACCCATGACAATATTTTGAGGAGGTATTTTCGTGAGCAAGTAGAAAATATCTTTATTAAAATGTGAAAACTGCACATTAAAAAGATGAAGGATGCCTTTTCTGAGGCTCAAAAAAGTGTGAAGATGCACACATTACAGATGTTTGCAATAACACTGTCATTGAGCAGGAGGATGAAGGGAACGTTTTTAAAATCTTGAAAGGCATGTAGGAGACTACCATGACTTTGAATGACTATTGTTTGTGTTGCATTACCCAACTTTTAGTAAGTTGCAGTTGATTCTAAACAGCAATTCTTGATTTCATTTTTTACACTTTCTGCCAGGTTTTACGCTTTCTGCCATCTATTACATTTGTGGTCACTGTCCAACCCCCTTGGCTATTTCAATCCCCCTGCTTATTACATTTGGGATTTTTCCACCCCCACCATTTATTCCAACTCCCCTTCTATTAGGCACGCAAGAGTAATTACCAAGCAATGGGATAACTTAAATCAGTTAACATATACAAGAGTTGGGAATTGTCCTGTTTCGGTCAGAACACTAATGTTTCCTATACATACTATTATTCAGACTATTGTTCATTCTAATATTCTTAAGACTGCCTTCTTCAAATGGATTTCCAAGCAATCAAATAAAGTGTAGAAAAGACATTTCGTCCAGAAATAGCATTGTTGCTATCACTTATCCATCACTTACTTGCTGCATTGCAGACCCCTTCATATGCAAGACAGGACACATTAATTTACAGTTGACAACAATCACACTTGGACATTTTTTAAACATAAATACATGTAAGTACTCTTGGGTGCCTAATAGACCCCCCCCCCCCCCCCGCTAATTAATTTTTCAAAAGTTTCTCACTCTGGACATTCTTATTCCATTCATATCTCCTGGAGGCACTGTATGCCTGTGCTAATGACATATTCTGAAAGAGGATTGTCATCATTATCATTTTTGTTTGAACGTCCGTTTGCCATAGTAGAATGGACTTGACTTTTTTCTTCTTCTTTTTCGCTTCCTCAGTTTCACCTTCCCCTTTTCCCTCGTCTCCTCCTTTTGCTTCAAGGCCGTTGTTACACGATGTTGCAGGATCGGCAGCCCGGGCCTTCCTCCTCCAGAATTATCTTTCTAGAGCATCGTTCTCTTCAGACACCTAAGTGGTTCATGTCATCCTTTGTGTTATCTTTCCATCTCTATTTTTGGTCTGACGAAAGTACTTATTGGCATTTTTACTTCCATTGCCGCTCCCACAGGGTTTCTCTCATCCATCCGCCTTACACCCCCATGCCTTTGCAATTCGTTCTCCCATAAGTTCTTGATGATGTCATTCACTCCAGCTTCTCTTCTGATTTCTAACTCCTCTGTTTATTTCTCGAAGTCACTCCTCCTATTCTTTAAAGCTTTTCATTTCTTTCGTTTTTGATATTTCTTCTTCCTCGCTGTGCAAACATCCGGTCCGTTAAGGAAAACACGGCGACCAGTTTTGTTGTACAATTGTACGTTCTGGGCATTTCTCTTTCGTCGACAACCCCTACTAACTCCCTCCACTTGGCCCAGGCTGCTAACTGCCTCCCTTTCACTGCTGCCTATTTTGCTCCCTTGGCATCCAGTGGCACCCCGAGGTATTTAAACTGTTGGATCTGTTTGAGTGGTTTTTTTCTTGTCGTTGGTGCAGGTCTGTAGTAACATGTTGAACGGTGTATATTAATAGCCGACTTACAATCTGATCTAGACTGAGTTTGGATGAAATTCAAATTCCTCTGCAGCAAATACCTTTATTACATTGTCTTCAAATCACCCAACCGACCAAAATTCCTGATCTGAATAACATCTTTGATGCCAGAAATCCTGAGCTTACCTTTCACCCATTTGAACTTTTTGTGTCACGTAGGCTGGTGTTACACATCTATCTAATCATTCTAATGCCATTCTGTTATAAACGATCAAGCTTATGCAGCTTAAGTGCAAATATCTCACTTCCATACAACATGGCACTTCTGACACAGGTTTAACGTGACTAACCTCTGTCCTGAATCTGCAAAACTCTTAGTTAGCAGAGGAAGTAAAATTAAAATACTAAATGTTTCCCAAGCTTAACCCACCCTAGAAACAACATTCCTTTCGACACTCCGTTCACTTCTAATATATCATCTAAGTAACTAAAGTGATCAAATATCTTAAATGTACCACCACTGTATATTACTGATACTGGAAATACTGCCCATACTGCCCATAATCTCACCTCTGCAATGCTTGGGTACAAACTTGACGTCAAGTCTTAACCTCCCTACAACGGCACTGTTTTTCTTGTATCTAAAATGTTGACACTTCTTTCAAAAAATGGAGTTGCTGCCAACGTGTACTCTACAAATTGCAAAAGGCCGTTCTCCAACTGCAAAGCCGAACTTAGCTCTAATGCTACTAACCATGACATCGGTTTTTGTTGCATTTACTGTCAATCCTTTCCCCTATAGTCTTTTCTTCTACTTCTCGTACTGTTCAACGCATTGACCCATAGACTCTGCTTTAAGAACTAAATCAGTTGCCCTTACCTATGGACAACCTTCTCAGAACCCCGTTGGCAATGCTTCTGTGACCAGAATAAACAACAAAGGACTAAATACCCAACCCTGATGTACGCCAACATATCCACCAAATACCCGACTGAGTAAAACACCAACTCTGACACGACTGCTATCATTATTCTACATAGACTGTACCATCTAAACTGTCTACTCATCTGCCACTAATTCCTCGTAGAACACCAAATTATCTTACATAGGACTCCGACCTCCCTATTGCATTTACGTACAAATGGCCCTACTCAGCTTAAGCTCAGTGTTAAGTTCCTTTTTGTAGTAACTCTCATAAGCTAACTTTTTCCTAGTCTGTGCTAGCCAAACAGTCTCTTCATTTTAATTCACCATATACCTACAACATTCAAGAAAAGGAATATCCTAATTTTTGTGTATTCTACTGAAGATTTTTTTAAAACGTTGCATAATAAATGAGTTTACATCTATTGCAAGAGAGAAATACCTTAGATTTTATGAAATTCTGCAATTTACTACAGGAATTTGCGTCTTATTTTCCCCATGTTGCGAGGGTCTGAGACATTACTATGTCGGTTTTGGCCGAATAATAGAGATAAAATAGTACAAAGCGGAATGTGACTCGCTAAACATTATCATGAGCCCCCTCTTATAAAACCTTTTCATTGAAAAAGTGGTTTGAATTCCACAGTTCCAAATGCACCGTGGAGTATCTACTTTGAACATAATCTACTTCACGTTTGTCACAATTTGGATGGTCAAATCTAACCCTAAAGAAGTTAAAGCCTATGGGGTAAGTTTGTTCGCAAGTTTTTAAAGGACCTTCCAAATAATGGATTCCGCAATTATCAGCACTTTGAAGATGCTCAATTATTATTTATAACATTTAATGAGAAACTGCATTATTTGCTTACATTTTTAATCTTGAACCAGATAACTGTTGGTTTTCCACCTTAAGACAGTAACCTTTTGCATCCCTTTTTTCATTTTTTCCACAGGTTACAGGGGCACCTAGTGAACGATACTATAATTACTTCAATTTATGAAACTTTAATTAACATGTCCATAAAATAGTCAAAGCTACCACGTTTATGGTAATAGTTTCAAAACTTCATAACCAATTGTTTATTACATATGTGTAAGTATATTTACGAGTTAGGTAGACAAATCTCAAACTTGAATGTTTTAGGAAGTTGCTTTCACAACCACTTCATTTTGTTTTCACAACCTTTCATCTCATTTTCTAGGAGTGAAACTTTTACCAGGTGGTCGTTAACAAACTACGTATGCAAACATTCCATTTTCCACTTGTTCAGCTTTCACTCTCTCAAGATCTTTGGTGGTATCTCTACAGGTGTATTGAAACCATCTTTCGTAAAAATTGGCTCTCTCTATCGGATACAAAAGTACGTCTCACGAGAGAGGTTTCAATACCTCTCTAAATCTTTAATCTGGCAATGCATGGAATTTTGTTGCAAACGTTGCTCAGGTGCCCCTACCTCCCAATGGAATTTCTTGGACTGTATCTAGCATCGAGTCTCCGATATGATTAGCCCTGAGCTTTCTGAGACCTGAGGTATTCTTTTGCATTATCGGGCTGTCTCAAGTCTGCTCCTTTTCTACAAGTGCGTCCATGACTAATGCAGCCAGGAACTTTCTTGTCTTGCAGCACCGTTGAAGACTGCACATCGCTTTACTTATTATTCAAGGAAGGTCCATCCGTTCACTATCTTAGCTCCTAAGTGCTGGCTTTTGCCATCTTTCCGGTCAATATCTTATTTTCCTACGCTGCTATTCTCTTGAACTCTCCTCTTTCCGTGATAAATGTAGCCTTAATTTAATCCTTGACAGTTGATCAGCGTTGGCTAGTAAAAATACTAGTCCCATGTAAGGCGGACTTTTTTATTTCTGAGAGGGGAGGATTTTTTGCCCGTCAGCCACCTTAAAATAATTTCATATTAGTCGAGTAAAAGCTCATGAAACTTAATAGAAATAATTTTTAGACCTTAGGTCACGTAATGATATACTTTTAGTGGTTATAGTATCATGACGTCATAGAAAAATATGATGATGTCATCACCTACTATTTTGGAGATGGCAAAATTTTCATGGAAGGTTTTTTTGGTTCTATCACTTTCCCCTTTTATCAAATGTCTGTGGGCAATTATTATGTTCTCGTTAAATATAAATTTACTTTCTGTTAGCACTAGTTAAGTTTTGCTTTCATTATCTGTCAAAGGAGTAATGGCTTCTTCAGCAACCTCATCGTTCGCCTCCTAATCAGTAACAACTTGTTGTCCATTTGATCTTTTTCTACAGAAAACAATAGCTTT
>JAAAKM020000075.1:0-34695 GCA_010016025.2 Alatinidae sp. Z8VKAUB7J3 | reverse complement strand
GGCCCCGACGCGCTGGATTTCGTCCGCGTCGACGGCGGCTCGGTCCCCGGCGAGGCGCGGGCGGCGCTGCTGTTCGAGCAGGAGCACCGGGAGCGGGACGAGGCCCGGGTGTGGGGAGCGTGGCTCGAGCTGTTGGGCGAGCACCACGCCGCGCTCGACGACGTCTGGGTGGCGACCGACGCGCGGGACCGGGAGCGGATCCGGGAGTTCCGCCGCTCCCTGCCGCGCGCGGTCAACGGCTGGCTGGCGCGTCACGGTCAGCGCAAGCACGGTACCGACCTGGCGGTGCCCGACGCGCACCTCGAGACGCTGCTCGAGACCTACCGACGCGAGGTCGATGCGGCCGGCCTCCCGTCGGTGACGTTCGGCCACGTCGGCGACAATCACCTGCACCTGAACCTGCTGCCGCGCGACGACGCCGAGGCCGAGACGGCCCGGCTCCTGCTGGTCCGGCTGGCGCGCCGCGGCCTCGGCCTCGGCGGCGTGCTCTCCGCCGAGCACGGCATCGGCAAGCTCAAGGCGGCGCTGTGGTCCGAGCTCGGCGACCCGGCCGAGCTCGACGGCCAGCGGGCGACCCGTCGGGCGCTCGATCCGGCCGGCATCCTCGGGCGCGGCAACCTGTTCCCCGTCTGAAGTGCGGGTACGAGGGAATGCGAGGCCGTCGGTGGGCGTTGGAGCTGCCCGGGCCGGAGGCGGCCCGAGCGGCTCGACCCGTGTGGAGGTGACCGATGAGAACCTGGGCTGGGTGGTGGATGCTGCTGGCGGGACTCGTCGGCGGAGCGACCGTCGAGGCCGGCTGGTCGAACGCCGACCTGGACACCGTGCTGGAGCGCCACGTCGACGCAGCGGGCCGGGTCGATTACCCGGCGCTGGTCGACGATCGGGAGGCCCTCGACCGCTACGTCGCAGCGCTCGCCCGGACCAGCCCCGACAGCCACCCGGAGCTGTTTCCGACCGAGGCCGATCGGCTCGCCTACTGGATGAACGCCTACAACGCGCTCATGCTCCACCGCGTGGTCGACGCCTGGCCGGTCGAGAACGTACGCAAGATCCGGCTGCTGGCCGGAGTCTTCTGGCTGGAGCGCCACACCCTGGGGGGCGACCGCTGGTCGCTCCATCGGCTGGAGAACAAGGTGATCCGGGCCCGCTTCGGCGAGCCCCGGATCCACTTCGCGATCAACTGCGCGTCGATCGGCTGTCCGGCGCTGCCCCGACGCGCCTGGCGCGGCGACACCCTCGATGCCGACCTCGATGCCGCCGCCCGACGCTTCGTCGCCGACCCGGAGAAGGTGCGGATCGACGGCACCACCGTCCATCTGTCGAGCATCTTCAAGTGGTTCGCCGAGGACTTCCTCGACTGGATGGAGCGCGAGGGCATCCCCCACCCCGACGGGTTGGTCGACTACGTGCGCCTGTACGCGGAGCCGGGGGCGATGTCGGCCGAGCGGGGCTGGACGGTACACTGGATCGAGTACGACTGGTCGATCAACGCTCGGTGACGATCGGGAGGGAGCGGCCATGGAGGTCGTGTTCCTGCACGGGCCGCCGGCCTCGGGCAAGCTGACCATCGGGCGGCGCGTCGCCCGGGCGACCGGCTATCGGCTGTTCCACAATCACCTCACGGTCGACCTCGCGCTCGCCCTGTTCGAGTTCGGCAGCCAGCCGTTCGTCCGGCTGCGCGAGGGAATCTGGCTGCAGGCGTTCACGGAGGCCGCGGCGGCGGGCCGCTCGCTGGTGTTCACCTTCCACCCCGAGGCGACCGTCGCTCCGGAGCTCGTCACCCGCATCGAGTCGATCGTCACCGCCGCCGGAGGCCGCGTGGCCTACGTCGAGCTGGTCTGCCCGGACGCCGAGGTGGAGCGCCGGATCGCGAGCCCCGACCGCACCCGTTTCGGCAAGCTCGCCGACCCGGCGCTGTTCCGGGAGCTGCGCGACGCCGGTGCGTTCGCCTTCCCGGCCTTGCCGGAGCCGATCCTGCGGGTCGACACCTCCCGGACGTCGTCCGAGGAGGCTGCCGCCCGGATCGTCGCCCGACTGGAGGGTCGGGCGGTCGGGCCGGTCGGCGAGACGAGCGGCAGCGTCGTCGGCGTCCACGTCGCCAGCGGGGCCCGCGAGCCGGCCCGCGCGCTGCCCGAGGCGACCCTGATCCCGGGCCGCGGCGTCGTCGGCGACCGCTACCACGACGGCACCGGCACGTTCTCCGGAAAGCTCCGCGGCCGTCCCGACTCCGAGGTCACCCTGGTCGAGATGGAGGAGATCGAGCGATTCAACCGGCGCGAGCGGCTCGACCTCGGCGCGGGCGACCTGCGGCGCAACCTCGTCACCCGCGGCGTCCGGCTCAACGACCTGGTCGGCGTGCGCTTCCGGGTGGGCGAGGTGGAGCTGGTGGGCTGGCGCCTGTGCGAGCCGTGCCGCCATCTCGCCGAGGTCGTCCACCCCCGGGTGCTGCCCGCCCTGGCCGGGAGGGCCGGCCTGCGGGCCAGCATCGCCACCGGCGGCATCGTCCGGCCCGGCGACCCGATCTCGCGCTAGGTCCTGGCCCTCCTGGGCCGGAAGCCCCGAGCCGTTCGGTCGGCCCGCTGTGCGGTTGTCGAGCACCGGGCGCCGAGGGCTCAAGTTCTGCCCGCGGGGTAACGATCCTCCCTCTCGGCAGACTATGGGATACGAGGCCGAATCTACTCTCGATCGTCATTCTCCAGCCTGAGACCGAGCGCCGTGCGAGAAGCTCGGAAATGCGATAATATGACGAAAATTCGGTTTCAGCCGTGTCCGGCGACGTGACACGAGTGCGGATATCTCGTCCGCAAGATATGTGTCCCTGGGACTAACTGCTCAGCTCCGGCCGACCGTTGAGTGAAAGTATCTCGCCAGGGAGATGCGGCGGAATGCCGCAGGGAGATGTGAGCCGACAACCTCAGGCGAGCCCCGCGGGGTGCGCCTGGCTGGACCCGTGAGGGTCGTCTGTGGGCTCCTCCGAGGTGCGGAGGAGCCGGTGAGTTGGAAAACAGGACGGGGAGGTCATCCATGTCGAATCCGAAGTCCTTGGTGAGCCGCGCGGCGATGGTCGCGCTCGGCTGCGTCGCTCTGCTGGCGGCGCCGGCCCAGGCCACCGTGTCGAACGAGCCCGGCGTCCTTGAGCCGGTGCTGTCGCACCTGAACGAGACCGAGGTCCGCATTCCGAACACCGACCAGTCGATCGACGGCATCGAGCAGTCGCTGATCGAGGGCGACGTCATCATCAACGCCGCCCTCGGCTCGACCAGCCTGCTCGGCCACACGATCAACCACGTCGCGAGCCCCAACGAGGACATGCGGCTGGCGCTGCAGGACATGGCCAACGCTGCGGCCGCGCGCGACACCGTCGCCATGGAGGCGGCCGCCACCGAGCTGCGCTCGATCCTGCTGGGCACCACCCAGGGCCGTATCTACGACGGCTACGGGATGCTCAACTTCAACCGCTGGCAGCTCGACGAGCTCACCGCCGACCATTTCCCGGCGGACGCGGTCGAGGGCGAGTACAAGATGAAGGTCGCGCGCGACACCGGCCGCACCTACATCAGCCCGTACGACGGCGAGGAGCGGAAGATCTGGGAGATCGACGTCAACATGCTCTACTACGATGGGCAGATCGACTCGGACACCTTCCTGCTCAAGTTCCCGTTCGGCCACCACGACGACGACCTGATCCACGTCAACTACCGGATCTACTCGCTCGTGGTCGAGGATTTCTCGCCGACGCTCGTCATGCTCGACAAGCGCTTCGCGGCCGACACGGTCAACTTCCCGTTCAAGGGCTTCGACGCCGTCTGGGTGGCGATGAACCCGGGTCAGGTGATCGACATGACGCTCACCTACCCCACCGTCCGCCAGATGCGCGGCGTCTACACCTGGGGCTGGCGCGAGCATCCGCCGCGCATCCAGTTCATGCAGCCGGTCTATGAGATCGAGAACAAGCACACCGGCGAGATCGAGCTCGACCCGCAGGGTGAGAGCTACGTCTACCGCAACCGCGAGGATCTGAGCCTCGACAACATCAGCGACATGTCGCCCGAGAAGAAGATGCTCGGCGTCGCCGACGCGGTGCTGGCGGGCGCGAGCCCGGTCAGCGTCGAGCGCTGGCTGACCGACCCGGACGTCTTCCCGCTCGGTACCTGGGTGACCTGGGCGGACCTGGTCGCCAACCAGACGCAGATCCCGCCGGAGGCGTGGGACGTGCTCGAGGCCGAGACCGGGCTGACCCCCGGGACCTACGGCGATTACAACATGATCAGCGTGTTCATGAACAACGAGATGTACGGCCAGGGCCCGTCGTTCAACGAGGTCGCCACCTGGCTGCCCGACGAGGTGTTCCGGGTCGCGCTCGTGAACCTCGACCACCACACGCACTACTTCCGGAACGTCGACTTCAGCGACCGCCTGCACGACGACATCGAGCGCTGCTGCGGCGGCGGTGACACCAGCTTCGAGGTGATGAACTTCAAGCCCAGCTACGGGGCTCCGAAGGTCGCCGAGATGCAGTGGCGCGCCGGCTGGGGCTTCCGCCCGCACCACGACGTCATCCAGCAGCAGGACGTGTTCCCGCGCGGTCGCGACCGCACGCGGCTGACCCCCTACCAGGGTGGCTTCGGCGACTGGTACTACGGCTATCAGTACTCGGCCGAGATGCGGGGCGGCGACTTCCGCTTCAGCCCGCCGCCGTTCATCATCACCGACCACGAGAGCCCGGCGCCGTTCCCGCTCATGGACGTCGACGGTGAGGCCGGCCTGGTCATCGGACAGTTCACCGAGGGCTACGGCCTCAAGCAGATGTGTCCGCAGGACCCGTCCGGGGACTTCTGTCAGTCCGATTTCGGTCCGTTCAACCCGCACGGCAAGCTGAACTGGCCGTCGCCGAACGACCCGTCGATCGAGAAGACGGAGCTGCGCTTCCCGGCCTTCCTGCGGACGCCCGCCCAGGGCGACCCGAACGCGGGTGACATCATCCCGCCGACCGACGTGTGGCGTCCGTTCCTCTGGATCAGCCCGTACAACGGCACCCTGTGGAACGACCCGGCCGATCCGAGCCAGGGCTACTGGGCCGACCTCACGTACGCCCACGGCGCGCCGGTCTACGCGGGCGAGGTGCTCGACGCGACCATCGCGATGCCGCGCGGCTCGGGCCAGGTGTTCTACCAGTTCGACGACCTGTTCCACGACAACGCGATCTTCTCGCCGCATCCGGTCGCGACCGGTGAGGAGAACGACCAGATCGACACCATGGACAAGGCGTTCGCGCGCAAGAACGGCCCGAACCTCCGCGTCGTCGGTCAGGTCGAGCGTTTCGACGCCTCCGGTCAGTTCTCTCCGTGGGCGTCGATCTACGCCGGCGCCGCGGGTGACGACGGCTGCACGGGCACGCTGCTCGGCGTCGCCCCGATCAGCCCGACCAACGGCCGGTTCCGCTTCGGCGAGCCCGGCAGCGACGTCGCGGTCGGCGACTCGATCTGCGTGCAGTCGATCATCGGAGGCTTCAAGCAGGCCACCGTCGAGTAGGTATCGCTACAAGTCGTTCAATCCATTGGCCTTGCCGGGAGGGAACCCGGCAAGGCCCGGAGTTCTCTCTGTCTCGAGGAGCGGTCAGAATGGAATCTATCGAGCATTCGAGACCACCGGAAGGGGCTCGCGATCATCGGCGCAGGGGGCGCTGGCTCGGGCTCGCTGCCGGCATCTCGGCCGGTGTGGTCGGCGCGGAATATCTGCTCAACGCGGTGCTGAATCCCGAGGTGAGCTGGAACCTCGGGGGAGTCGGTGCCCACATGGCACTCGACCTGGCGGTCGTGCTGCCTCTGGTGGCGCTGTCGATCGCTCTCGGAAGGGCGCTCGGCCGTCGTCTCGGGCTGCACTGGAGCGACTCCTCCGGTCTGCTGGGCTCGATCGGACTGATCAGCCTGATCTTCATGAGCGTCATGCTCCCGCTCGACGCCAGCCGCGACCTCGGCCACGAGTGGTTCGGCACCACCTACGGGATCTACCTCGCCGAGACCCAGACCACCGTCGTCAGCTCCGACCTGACCGTCCAGGAGTCGACGCAGCTGTGCTCGTTCGCCTCGGTGCGCAGCCCGAGCCTGGTCCGCGACGGCTACGGTGCGTTCCAGGTGATCCTGCTCGACCGCGTCCGCGCCGCTTCGCGCGACGTGCTGGTGCAGCTCGGCGCCTTCCTGCCGCTCCTGCTCCTCGGCCTCGGCGGACTGTTCCGTCGGGACCTCCCGACCTGGAGTCGGGCTCCGTTCGACGCCCTCGGACGCACCGTCGGCGGTCCGGCGCGCGTGCTCGCGCTCGCGGCCCTGCCAGTGGTCGCGGTCGTCGTCGCCAGCGGCCTGTGGCAGGCCGGTGACGTCGACGCCGACGAGGTCGCCTTCGGCGGTCGCTACAACGCCTGCACCGACGGCGGCGACGTCAAGGAATACGACGTCAGCGCGATCGACATCACCATGCCGCTCAACCGCTGGGGCGACCACGTCCTCGGCGCGCACATGTACGCCCTCGACGCGAACGTCGCCGACATCCGGCAGTTCGAGTCCGACCTCGCCGCCGATCGGGCGGAGCCCGAGGGGCTCGACGTCACCCGCGTCACGGCCGGTCTTCGCGACGACCTGATCCAGCCGCTGGTCATCCGGGCGAACCTCGGCGACTGCCTGCGGATCAACTTCACTCACTCGATGGACGACGACGAGCCGGCGTCGATGCACATCCTCGGCCTGCCTCACACCGTCGACAACGCCGGTAGCGCGGTCGGGAACAACCCCGACACCTTCGCCGCCATGGGACAGACGATCACCTACGAGATCCCGGTCCCGCTCGATCCAGAGGCGGAGCGCGCCTACTACTTCCACGACCATGGCGCCGGACGTCGTCGCCAGAATCTCGGCCTGTTCGGCGCGATCGCGATCGAGCCGCGCGGTGCGACCTACCACCACCCGGAGACCGGCGTGGAGCTCGACACCGTCACCGGTAGCAACTGGGAAGCGATCATCATCGACCCGAACCTCGACGGCCGTCCGGATGG
Organism: Alatinidae sp. Z8VKAUB7J3; assembly: GCA_010016025.2. NCBI lineage: Eukaryota > Metazoa > Cnidaria > Cubozoa > Carybdeida > Alatinidae > Alatinidae sp. Z8VKAUB7J3. Next base: position 27,650 of record JAAAKM020000075.1, on the reverse strand, counting down.
CAAGAGCTTCCGCGAGTTCGTCCTGATGTACCACGAGATCGGCGACGAGGCGTTCACCGACATCCGTGACAAGGACGGCATGCTGGTGCCGCTGATCGACGAGATCGCCGGCGTCTACCGCCCGGCAGCGCGTGCGATCAACTACCGCTCCGAGCCGTTCCGGCGGCGTATGGAGCAGGACGTGATCACCAACGGCGACGAGGCCGGCCACGGTAAGAGCCTGGGCTACTCCTCGTACCCGTTCGGCGACCCGGCGACGCCGATCCCGCGCTCCTACGTCGGTGAGGGCGTCAAGACCCGACTGATGCACGGCGGCAGCGAGATCTTCCACGTCCACCACCTACACGGCGGTGGCGACCGCTGGCGGCGCAACCCGAATGCCGACCCGAACAACGATTTCTGGAAGGGCTTGACCAAGGTTCCGGAGCAGAGCCTGACGTCGATCCACCTCGACTCGCAATCGATCGGACCGGGCACCAGCTACAACCTGGAGCACGAGTGCGGTGCGGGCGGCTGTCAGCAGGCGGTCGGCGACTTCCTGTTCCACTGTCACATCGGCCATCACTACATCGCCGGCATGTGGTCCTTCTGGCGCGTCTTCGGGACGACCCAGACCGAAGAGACCAACATGAACGGCCGGGCGCTGGCCAGTGTGCCGGAGCTGTTCCAGGCCGACAATCCGTTCTCCGACACGGAGGCGCCGTCCAACACCGAGCCGGAGATGGGAGTCTCGGCGGGCGGCCTGATCGGGCTCGTGGTCGATGGGGGTCGCACCATCGTGCCGGACGCCAACGTCACCGACCCGGCGACGCAGATCGGCCTGCGCACCTGGATCGAGGGGCAGCTGCCGCCGCGTGGTGTGCCGTTCGACAACCACGACGCCACCGTCTGGGACTGGGCTTCGACCGGGTCCGGCGGGTCGCTCCAGGTCTGGGGCGAGCCGGAATCGAGCGCCGCGTTCGCCGGCTGGGTCTCCGAGACTCCGGGCGAGCGGCCGGAGGTGCTGTTCAATCCGAAGAACGGCCGATACACCTGGCCGTTGTTCCGACCGCAGGTCGGGCAGCGTCCGCCGTTCTCGGCCCGACACTCCGGGGCCCCGTGGCTCGGTGAGGATATGATGGAAGGCCGTATGGACGGCCTGTGCGCCCGCAACGGCGTCCATCCCTCGGTCGACGTCGGGGACAACACCACCCGGTACTATCCGGTCAGCGCGATCACGCTGCCGATCCAGGTCACCGAGGACACCTCGGACCCGGACGGCCAGATCTTCGTCCTCAACGAGCACGAGCCGGGGGTCCGCAGCGGCGCGCTTCCGGCGGAGCCGCTCGCCATCCGCTCGAACGTGGGCGATTGCGTCGAGCTGATCATGACCAACAAGATCCCCGACGGCCCGCTCAACAAGGACTTCTCGAAGGTCAACATCCACAGTCACTTCGTCCAGTTCGACCCGCAGGCCTCGGACGGCGTGATCACCGGAATGTCCTACGAGCAGTCGGTCCGTCCGCTCGAGACCGAGGATCGATTCCTGGTCACGGCCGCGAACGCCGGGCAGCGCATCCTGCGCGTGAACCACACCGAGCGACTGCGTCCGGGCATCTGGATCGGCGTCGGGCTGGGTGAGGCCACCTGCGGCACGTTCCCGGACGGTCAGCCGCGACCGTGTACCGAGCTGCGCCAGGTCGCGGCCATCGCGACCGACCGTATCCTGCTCGATCGTCCGCTGAGCAACGACCATGCCGCCGGTGAGGCGGTCGGGGTCGAGTTCGTCCGTTACCGCTGGTACTCGGACGTCGACTTCGGGACGGTGTTCTTCCACACCCACGTCGAGTTCAAGGACTGGGACCACGGCCTGTTCGGCGCTCACATCGTGGAGCCGAAGGGCTCGACTTACCACGATCCGGTCACCGGGGCGGAGGTCCGTGCCGGCGCCATCGTCGACATCCGCGTCGATCCTGCCGCCGGCGGCGAGCCGGTCGCGGCGGGAGTCGACGGGTCGTTCCGCGAGTTCATGCTGTTCCTGAACAACAACAACCCGGCCGAAGGACGGTTCACCCTCGGCGGCGGCACGATCAACCTGCGCGGGGAGCCGTGGCGGTTGCGCGAGGGAACGGGCGAGGAGGCGGCCTATCGCTTCTCGTCGGTCCGGCACGGTGATCCGAGGACGCCGGTCGTGGAGGCCTACGTCGGGGATCCGATCATCGTCCGCGGCCTCGGCGTCGTCGAGCGCGTCGGTGGCGTCCGGTTCACCGGGCACCGCTTCAACCAGGAGCGCAACACGGACCTGAGCGACACTCGAGACGCGACCTACATCGGCATCTCGGAGCGGTTCGACGTCTCGCTCGAAGGTGGAGCCGGTGGTCTGGCGGAGACGTCGGGCGACTACCTCTACTACAGCACCCTCGGAAGGGACTTCGAGTCCGGCGCCTGGGGCCTGCTGCGGGTGTACGACACCCTGCAGGGAGGACTGCAAGCGCTGCCCGATCGCGACCTGCCACCGGCCGGCCCGGGCTTCCCGGAGCTGACCGAGACCGGCGCCAATCCGCCGTCGCTCGACGACGGACCGGGGAGCGTCTGTCCGCCGGAAGCGAACGTCGTCGAGTACGACGCCGCGATCACCAACGCCAACATCATCTACAATCCACTGTCGGCCCCCGATGCCTTCGGGGTCGCCTACCAGCCGCAGCCGCTGGTGAGCGAGGACGTGCGGACGCCGATGGTGGTGCGGGTGAACGCCGGAGAGTGCCTGCGCTTCAACCTGCGCAACGACCGCACGGTGCGCTCGTCGATCAACGTCGGTGAGCTACCGTTCGACCCGCAGCGCTCGTACGGTGCGGCGATCGGCCTCAACTACGACTCGACGGTCGCCCCGGGCGAGGAGCGCACGTTCGAGTACTACGCCGACCGCGAGGTCGGGCTGGTGCTGGCGCTCAACCTCGGTGACGTCGACTCGATCGAGCGCGGCGGCTGGGGCGGCGTCGTGGTGGAGCCGGAGGGCTCGACCTACTTCCGGCCGGGCACCAACGCTCCGCTCCCGGGCGGAGGCTCCGGCGTGCAGGCCGACATCGTCGACCAGTCGGGCGTCCGCTCGCGCGAGTACGTGGCGCTGTTCAGCGACGAGGACCGGCAGATCGGTCAGAGCGCGATGCCCTACCCGGTCGCGGTCGAGCGGTTCGCGGGGATCAACTACTCGCACGAGCCGCTCGACATCCGCGACATCATCAACCGCCCGGCCGAGGTGTTCAAGTCGAGCCTGTGGGGTGACCCGCAGCACGTCGTGACCGTCCCGGCCGGTACGCCGCTCATCTACCGGGCCGGTGTACCGTGGGGCAATCAGGTCCACGTGCCCACGCTCGAGGGACATCGCTGGTTCCAGGAGCCCGGCATGGCCGGCTCGGAGCAGGTGTTCAACGACGTGCTGGCGCCGGGCATGACGCTCGACCTGCACATGGTCGGCGGCGCGGGCGGTGACATCGCCGCTCCCGGGGACTACCTGTTCCTGGACCGTCGGCAGCCGTTCCTGGAGTACGGTCTGTGGCACATCCTGCGGGTCACCGACGACGGCGACTCCGGCGGTGCCGACAGCCTCGAGATCCTCGACTTCGACTTCCTGGACAGGATGGGCGAGGAGTGGATCAGCGTCGTCGGTCGCAACGGGATGCGTCCCGCGGGCGATACGGCACGTGCCGTCCGGGTGTACGCCGGCGGGGTGACCAACGGTAGCTGCGAGGGTGACCTCGTCGGCCGCGCGCTGGTCAACCCGGGCAACGGTGCCTGGCGATTCGAACTGCCGCGGGCTACCATGCCCGACGAGGTCTGCATCCAGTCGACCGGCGGCGGTATCGTCAGCACTCTGGTTCCGTAGTTCCGTCGCACCGTCCCGTCGGCGCAGCACGTCGACGGGACGGACCGCGCAGGATGCACGCCGGTGTGGTGTCTCGTACATCGCACCGGCGTCTTGCCGTCTGGGGGTGTCGGTTGGCTCACGGAGGAGCATCGACGGTGTGCAGGAGACTGAGGCGAACGGCGGTCGCGATATTGGTCGCGTGGGTGCCGGTGGCGGCGGCGGATGACGGCCGCGTCGGTTGGCACGGTGAGGTGATGCCGGACGGGCTGGCGCGCGGTGAGGCCGAGGGCGAGTATGTCTGGCAGCGCGATGGCTCGGTCATGGTGTTCGTGCCGGAGGGTGCTTTCCCGATGGGCAGTGCCGACGGGCCGGCCCCGGAGCGGCCGGTCCACGAGGTCCATCTCTCCGCCTACTACATCGACAAGTACGAGGTGACCTGGCGACAGTGGAAGCTGTCGGGTCTGCGCTACAACGAGGAGCTCCACTCCCGTTACCCGGGAGCCTCGATGCCCGACTGGGGCATCCTCGACGATCATCCGGTCGGCAACGTCACCTGGGACTACGCCAACCGCTACGCGGACTGGGCCGGCAAGCGGCTGCCGACCGAGGCGGAGTGGGAGAAGGCGGCGCGCGGGACCGACGGTCGGCGCTTCCCCTGGGGGAACGACGAGCCGACGCACGAGCGCGCGGTCTGGAAGGAGCACCCGATCTCGAAGGACTCCACCGGACCGGCCGAGTGCTGTGCCGAGGGAGCCTCGCCCTACGGCGTCCACAACATGGCGGGCAACGTCTACGAGTGGTGCCAGGACGTCTACTCCGCCACCTTCTACGCCGAGTCCCCGCGCGAGGATCCGCTCTACGATGGAGAGGGGCGCCACCGCGTCCTGCGCGGCGGTGCGTTCCTGTACGGCGTCGATCCGATGGTCTCGTCCCGGCGCTACCGGCTGTTGCCCGGCGACCGGACCAGCTACATCGGCTTCCGGCTGGTGCTGCCTCTGGCAACGGCGCCCGAGGAACTGGCGGCGGCCCAGACGCAGCCCGCCTCCTGAGAACCGGACTGCGGGCCCGAGAGATCCAAACCCATCCGGAGCCCGTCGAGGGGCTCGAAGAGGACGGACAGCCGTGAGCGAGACCCCGACCCAGGACCGGCCCGGAGCGCGCCGGCGTCAGGAGGCGCGCGCGGCCCGGGAGCACCAGGAGGCGATGGCCTGGTGGCGCTCGCCCGGCGTGCTCATCTTCGCCTTCGTGGTGCTGCTGGCGTTCGCCGGCTGGGCGCTGGTGTTCCGGGACACGCTCACCGTGCCGACTCGACAGGCTTCGGTCGACGGCCTCGCCCTGGAGCTCGTACAGGCGCGCTGGTTGCTCGACCAGATGGACCACGGCGAGAACTTCAAGAAGCCGTCGACGATGATGCCCGACATGCCCGAATGGGGCAAGCAGCGGGTGACGCTCGACCTGGCGCTGCACAACCGGTCGTCGCGCGCGCAGGCGTTCGACGGCGGCGAGTTCATCCTGGTGCCGGAGCTCGGCGACGAGGTGCCGCCGATGGGCGCCCAGTCCGGCTACGCCCAGATCGCCCCCGGACAGACCTTCAACACCGCGCTCCACTTCGACTTCGACACCCGCATGCCGCACGGTCGGCTGAAGGTGGAGTGGCGACGCCACGGGGAGATCGCCTACCTGCCGATCCCCGAGCCGGCCGAGCACTACCACCTCCGGCCGCGCGGCGGCGAGGTGGCGCTGCCGACCGACGCCTCGCTGCTGCTGCCGCTCGCCAAGGCCGAGCGGGGCGAGAGCCTCTACCGCGACGTCTACGGCTGCATCGCTTGCCACGGCGATCCGGGCCGTCCCGGAACCAACAACGTCGGGCCGCACCTGGGCTCGATCGCCGCGGTCGCCGGCTCCCGGGTCGAGGGTAAGAGCGCGACCCAGTACATCTACGAGTCGATCATCGAGCCGAACGAGTTCATCGCGCCCGAGTGCAAGAACGGCCCCTGTACGGCGCCGAGCTCGATGCCGGAGTACGCCAGCCTGGTCAACCTGCAGCACGCCGCCGACCTGGTCGGCTACCTACTGACCTTCGACCAGGAGGAGCCGGAGCCGCCCCCGGGGAGCTGAGCCCCGGGGAGGCGATCCGGCTCCGCCTACGGGTGGATCCGCTCGACCGTCGCGCCGAGGGCGAGGATGCCGTCGCGCGAGGTCGGCGACGGCTTGAGCGCCTCGGTCTCGTAGAGCGCCTGCTGATCGAGCTGGTGCGCTCCCTGCTCGGCCACCCCCAGAGGCAGGACGGACTGGGCGCCGTCGACGGCTCCGGTGACGACGTGCTGCGAGTAGCTCTGCCCGCCCTGGGAGAGGATCGTGCCGCCGTCGGTGCAGGTCAGCGGCCCGACGTCGATGCGGGTGGCGGGATCGAGCGACGGGAAGCCCTCCAGGCTGGTCCAGACCGCCAGGCTGTCGTGCAGCTGCTGGGCCTCGAACCAGGCCGACCACTCGCGCGTCTCGCCGGCGGCGGCCACGGCGTCGGCCCAGGCGGCCGCCAGGCGCTCGTCGACGAACGCCGCCTCGTCGTCCGGCAGCGGCACCGGCGGCTCCGACTCGATGTCGGCGATCCGGGTCTTGAGGAACAGCTCCAGGCCGTTCTGGCCGCCGCCGTACACCGTGACCAGCTCGCCGGCGGTGTTCTCGCGGAACTTCACGTCGATGAAGTGGGCGGCGGTGGTCGCCGGGTGATCGCCGGTCATCTCCGCGCCCGCCTGGAGCCAGCCGTCGAGTTCGGCGAGCGCGGCCACGGCGTCGGCCGACAGCGGATGGCCCTGGGTGTCGCGCAGGAACAGTCCCAGCCGCACGAGGTCGCGCCGCGACACGTTCACCGTGTCGTGGTGGATCGCCTCGACGTCGGCCGGGGTGAACGTCGGCAGCGCCTGCAGCCGCTCCCGTAGTCGTCGCGAGCGGGGCGTGTCGCCGGTGCTGCCGGTGCCGAACCCGAGCGGCAGCGGATACCAGGCCCCGACCGGCATGTGGTTGCCGCTCAGGACGAAGCCGGCGGCCGGGTCGAGCACCCAGGGGCGGAGCTCGTGCGGCACCAGGTCGATCCAGTCGAACTCGGTGCTGCTGCCATCCTGGGCGATGATGCCGAGGAGCGGGGAGGCGAGCGAGCGGAGCGGGGCGGCGCCCACCGACCAGTAGCCGATACTGCCGGCACGATCCCCGAAGATTGCGTTGACGGTCGGGAACCGCCAGCCGGCGAGCGCCTCACCGAAGCGACGCGCATCGCGCGCCCGGTACATCGCCAGGAAGCCGGCGGCGGAGTCGGGTGCGGAGTCGGCGAGCGGGATCGCCTTGAGGGCGTACTCCTCGCCCGGCAGCGCGTCCGGGACGACCGCGGTCACGACCGGCCCCCAGTGAGTCTCGCGGTAGGTGACCGTCTCCGACGCCCCGTCGGCGACCGCCACGACCTCCGGCTCCTCGACGTCCCAGTCGCGCCAGCGTCCGTCGAGCTGGTACTGGCCGGGGTGGTCGACGCGGTCGACCGCCAGGCGGAACAGGTCGGACTGGTCCATGCCGAGAGCGGTGACGCCCCAGGCGACGTCGGGGCTGGAGCCGACCAGCAGGTTGGGACTCCCCGGAATGCCGACGCCCCGGACGTCGAAGGTCCGACCGCGCATGTGCCATTCGTACCACACCGACGGCACCCGGATGGTGGTCTGCGGATCGCTGTTCACCACCGCCGTGCCGGTGGTCGACAGACCGCCGCCGACGGCCCACGCGTGGCTGAACTTCGGCGTGGTGTGCCCGAAGTTGCGGATCGCGGTCGACTCGCCGTAGCCGAGGGCGTCGGCGTAGTCGAAGATCGCCTGCTGCACGCCCGCCGGGACGTCGCTCTGGAGCACCGCCGCGGCCGATTCGTCGAGCACGGGCTGTGGGGTCATCTCGGCGATCGCCGCCTCGAGGCCGACGTCGCGCACGAGCGCCTCGAAATCGTGCAGCCCCTGGGCCTTACCGAACGCGCCCGGAGCGAAGTGGCGACCCATGCGGATCCAGACCGCGATGCAATCGGCCGCCGTCCACGGCGTGTTCGGGATACCGTACTGTGCGAACAACGGATGGAGCTCCACGCCCGGCTGCTGCGCGTAGCCGTCGACCCCGTCGGCGTAGGCCTCGAGCAGCCCCCGGGTCTCGTCGTCGAGCGCCGCCAGCGCGGCGTCGGCGTGGCGAGCCCATCCGACCAGGCGCATCTCCCGGTCGTGCTCCAGGTGCTCGTCGTTCGGTCCGGCGCCGAAGAACTCGGCCGTCCGGCCCTGGACGATCAGCCGGTGCCAGCTCATCTGGAACAGGCGATCCTCGGCGGCCGCCCATCCGGCGCCGTAGTAGGCGCCGGCGTCGCTGTCGGCGAACACGTGCGCGACCCCGTAGGCGTCCCGGGCCAGCCACACCGTCCCGAGCTCTCCCCCGTCGGTGAGCGGGCCGGCCGCCCGTCCGAGCGTCGTGCACGCGAGCATCACGACCCCGGCGATCCCGACTGCGCTGCGGACCTGACGGTCCCGTCGTCTCTGCATCCTCGTCTCCCCCTGGTCCTCGACCCCCCCCCGAGCCCGACGGGCGCACCCGCGAGCCTCCGTCGTGAACGACAGACCGGCGTCGCCGGCGGACGTTGCGCCGCCGACCCGGACGTCCGTGCTACCGTCGTGGGGTCGACGGTCGCGGATCGCTCGTCTGTCCGGGCCTCTCCGCGACCGGGGAGGAGCTGCCGTTGGAGACCCGAAGCCACGTCCACGAGGAAACCTTCGCCGTCCCACCCGAGCGGCTGTTCGCCAGCCTGTACACGCCGAGCGCGATCCGTGCCTGGTGGGGTGCGAGCCGGGCGATCGTCATTCCGGAGCCGAATGGTCTCTGGATGGCGACCTGGGGAGACGACGAGGACGCGCCCGAGTACGTCACCGGGGCGACGATCCGCCGGTTCGAGCCTCCCTCGCGGATGCTGCTCACCGACTACCGCTACCGGGCCCGCAGCGGGCCGTTGCCGTTCGACGCCGAGTTCGTCACCGAGTTCGTGGTCTCCCCGCACGCCGACGGCGCGTCGTTGCGCGTCACCCAGGACGGCTTCCCGGCCGGCCCGGACGGGGACGCCCACCGGCAGGAGTGCGCTCGCGGCTGGCAGGAGACGTTCGCCGGGATCCGTCGCCACCTCGCGAGTTCGTGAGCCGAGCCGACGCGCCCCGGCTGGTGTTCGACCTCGACGGCACGCTCAGCGATCCCGGAGTCGGGATCGCGAGGTCGCTACGGCACTCCCTGGAGCGACACGGCTACGCCTGCCCGCCGGACGCGGAGCTGAGGGCGCTGATCGGCCCTCCGCTCGACGTCGCCTTCGCGCGTCTCGTCGGCCCGCTGGAGCGGCCCCGGCTGGAGGCGCTCGTCGCGACCTACCGAGAACGGTACGGTCGGGTCGGCTTCGCCGAGAACGTGCTCTACCCCGGCGTCCGGGGCGCTCTCGACGGGCTCGCCCGTCGCGCCGTCTCGATGGGGGTGTGCACGTCGAAGCGGGTCGACTTCGCCGAGGCGATCCTGAGGCGATTCGAGCTGCGGCGCTACTTCGAGTTCGTCGACGGCGGCGACGTCGGAATCGGCAAGGACGATCAGGTGCGCCGTCTGGTCGCCGACGGACGGCTCCCCCCCGGATCGATCCTGGTCGGCGATCGCGACGTCGACCTGATGGCGGCCCGCGCGGGCGGGATCGGCGCGGTGGGCGTGCTGTGGGGCTTCGGCAGCGAGCGCGAGCTGCGGGCCCACGCTCCCGACCGCCTGCTCCGTCGGCCGGAGGAGCTCGAGACGCTGGCCGAGGGGCTCGGGTCTTGAGCCTGTACGACGAGGACCTGGCTCACGTCCACGACGTCGCCTTCGCCGAGCCGGAGCTGTACGACGGGTTGCTCGGCCGACTGCGCGCCGAGGGGGTCGACGCCGGGACGGTGGTCGATCTCGGTTGCGGCAGCGGGCACTGGGCCCGTCGGCTCACCGATGCCGGCTACGCCGTGCTCGGCTGCGACGTCTCCCCCGCGATGATCCGTCGCGCCCGACGTCGAGCGCCGCGGGCCGAGCTGGGGGCCGTGCCGCTCGACGTCTGGCCGCTGCCCGAGTGCGATGCGGTGACGGCGCTCGGCGAGGTTCTCGGCTATCACACCGAGGACGTCACCTCGCCCCGGGACGCCTTCGCCGGGCGGATCGCCCGCGTCGCGTCCCGACTGAGGCCCGGCGGGCTGCTGATGCTCGACCTGATCACGGCACCGACCGGTGAGCCGATGCGCTACCGCAGCGGACGGCAGGGCGACGGCTGGGAGCTCGACCTCCGGGTGACCGAGGATGTCACGGCGGGTTGCGTGGTCCGCGACGTCACCGTGGTCCGCCGGGTCGGCGGCGAGGTGCGCCGATCGAGCGAGCGCCACCGCGTCGCCACGTTCACCGTGGAGGCGGTCGTCGAGAGGCTGCGGCGGGCGGGGTTCGCCGTGTCGACGGCGGCGGCGTTCGGGCAGCACGCGTTGCGCGAGCGTCGGCTCGCGTTCGTCGCCCGCCGACTCGTGGTCGCGGACCCGCGCGCGACCCAGCCAGCCGGCCGAGCCCCTCAGTGGTGATCGTGACTCGCCCCGGCGCCGGCCTCCTGGATGGCGGCCTCGATCTCGATCGTTCCCGCTCGCTCGAAGTGCAGGCGCAGGGCGATGGCCGTCGACCCGTCGGGGATCGACAGCGGCTCGACGAGCATCACGTGCTTGCCGCTCGGGGCGAGCTCCAACGTTCCGCCCGCGGGGACGACGAAGCCGTCCGGACGGGCCTCCATCCGCATCATCTCGCCGTCCATCCGGGACTCGTGGGTCTCGGCGTCGGCCGCGACGTCGGTCTCGACGCGCACCAGTCGGTCGTCCTGCGTACCCCCGTTGGCCACCGTCAGGTAGACGGCGCCGCCGTGCGGCAGCACCACCGCGTGGGCCCCCTGCACCGTCAGGCCGGCGTCGGCGACGTCCGGCGCCGATCCGTCGGCGGTCGCGGCGTCGGCGTGCTCGTGCGAGTGCTCGGCCGGGGCACAGGCGGCCGCGAGCACGAGCAGGGCGGTCGCGACCCCGGTGAGATGAGAGCGCATCGGAGGTCTCCTCGTGGCGGCGATCAGCCGGCCAGCAGGGTCTCGACGTCGGCGATCAGGTCCTCCACCTCGGCGTTGGGCGGGTGGGTGACCCGGAGCTGGCCGTCGCGATCGAGCAGGAAGTAGGTGCCCGTGTGATCGACGTAGTAGAAGCTGTCGGTCCCGGGGCCGTCCTTCGGCTGCCCGTACTGCACCTCGAGGTCGAAGAAGGTGTCCTTGAGCGCGTCCAGCTCGTCGACCGTGAGCTGCAGGCCGTAGAAGCGCGGGTCGAAGTTCGGCACGTAGGAGGAGAGCTTGTCGAGCGTGTCGCGATGCGGGTCGACCGACACGAACACCACCGCCAGATCCTCGGCGCGGTCGCCCAGCGTGCCGTAGATCTGCTGCATCTTCGCCAGTGTGAACGGGCAGACGTCCGGACAGTAGGTGTAGCCGAAGAAGACCATCGCGATCCGTCCCTGCACGTCGTCGAGCTGGAACGGCTGGCCGTCCCAGTTCACGCCGACGAGGTTGGGGGCGGGGCTCGGGTCGGCCGCCCGCCCACGGAATCGCTCCGGCGACTCCCCGCAGGCGCTCAGGCCGAGCGTCAGGACGAGGGCGGCGAGGGCCGGGATCGGCCGCCGCCCGGGACGTGAGGGACGCAGAGCACCGCGTCTTCCAGCCAGCATCGTTTCGCCTCGCAGGGTCGTGTCGGTCCGCGCATCGTCGAGAGCCGTCCCGCGGCTCCGATCCTGGCAGGGATTATAGACGTCGGGACGACCGTCGGCGCACCACTCCGTCGACGATTCCGAGGGTGGGAGCGGCGAAGGTCGGCTCGTCCGGTAACGCGAGCGTCGGCCGCGGGACTTCCACTGCGATGGACCTCGGGCGGAGGGCCGGTGGAGGCCGTGGGCAGGGCGCCCGCGAGCTCGGCCGGAGATCGCGCCCGACCGACCGATGAGGTGAGCATGACGAGAGCCTTCCGTCCGCGACCGCGGAACGTCCTCCCCGTCCTCCGGGCCGTCGCCCTGGCGGCCCTCTCGGGGGCCTCTCCGGCGTCGGCCCTGTGCACCGACCGGGTGTCGCCGGAGTGCTTCGACACCAGCCAGATTCGATCGGTGCTCGGCCCGACGCTGATGAGCGATGGACGCTGGGCCGAGATCTTCGAGAACCTCGCCTACACGTGCGCCCAGCCGGACTGCTGGGACGACCCGGCCGGCGGCTGCACCGAGACCCCGGGCAAGCACGAGTTCCTGGTCGTGTATCCGCTGGGTCACGACCCGGCGAACCCTCCGCTCGAAGCGGAGCCGTTCGATCTGTACGCCGGATTCCGGGGCGGCGGCGTCGGTTGGCTCGACGACGAGGGACTGTTCGCCCCGTCCCCGTCCCCGGGCCGGGATCCCTGGATCGGATTTCGACCGATCCCGAAGCACAGCTTCAACCGCGCCTACCTGCAGTACATGTCCGACTTGACGGTGGACCGAGAGGCGAACGTCTACGGCGTCATCGATCCCAGACGGCACTCGCTCGCCGCCCGATTTCGGCGGGACTACCCGGACTGGGCGCTCTACTTCCCGAGCTACTGCTCGGTCGACGGATACCAGGGGGTGGGAGACAGCTTCAACAGCGGTATCGTCCGTTTCGGCTGGAGCGCCGCGATCTCCGGGTTGAAGCACGTCGAAACGAACCACGGTATCCACGAGGTCGTCACGGCCGGCCTGTCCGCCGGAGGGTTCGGGGCGTTCGATCTCGGTAGGTTCGGTCCGACGATCTTCGGTTCGTCGGAGTTCGTCGGTGTCGTCATGGCCGATTCGGCCTTCGAGCCGGATATCGTCGAGCACTTCTTTCCACAGTTCGAGCCTCTGCCTCAGCCCGGCGGTTACGATTGCGGTTCGGACATGGCTCCCACCTACAACGAAGACGACGATGCGTACGACGCCTTCTCGCGGTCGGGCATCGACGGTCGCTCGGCCTCGGCGGACGTTCTGTCCGGTGCGATGTCCCTGCCGCTCGCCTACGTGTTCAATGCCCGTGACCAGACGTTGTGTGCCCGGGACGACAACACGATGGCCACGCACGGCCTGATGGTGAGCGCGATCGACACGATGGACCCGGGAGGGAAGTCCTTCTACCGTCAGGTATGCGCCGAGTACGACTCCTGCTCCGTACCGGGTCTCGAGCTCGACGCGTACCTCGAGTTCCAGAGCTGGCCATCCTGCAACAAGCACGGCACGATCGGCTCCGAGTCCGCCAACGTCTCCTCTGGAAGCACGTCGACCCAGGGGTCCGTCGACGATGCGCCGATGGGCAGCTCGCACCCGATGCCGGGTCGGGCTCTCTTCGCCGACGACTCGGACATCGTCCACGATCTTCTGGAGTGGATCGCATTCGTCCGGACCGGGCAGGTCCCGTCCCCGGCCGGGCCGCCGAACGATCCCTGTCCGGATCCGTAGCTCGACCCGGTGACGTCTCGACGTCCGGTGGTCGGGCCTCCGACCATCGGGCGTCACCGACGGCCTCCCGTAGCTCTCGCGATCCCGCGCCTCTCGTCCGTCGTCGTCCCCGGAAACCGAGCCTGGTTCCGGGGCGTAGCTCCAGCGGGTGCCGATCGCCGGCACCGGGAGGGTCGCGATGTCGAGCCGATTCGAGGAGAGTCCCGGAGTTCCCTTTCCGCCGCCGCTGGTGTTCGTGGTCGGCTTCGTGGCCGGGTGGGCGCTGCACCGGGTGCGGCCGTTGCCGATCCTCGCCGACAGCGGCGACGTGCTCGAGCCGATCGCCGCCGGACTGGTCCTACTGTGGTTGCCGTGGACCGGCTGGGCGATGGGGACGTTCTGGCGCGCCGGCACCAGCCTCGATCCGAGCCGTCGCGCCGCGACTCTGGTGACGTCCGGGCCCTACGCCTACAGTCGCAACCCGATGTACGTCGGCATGACGGTGCTGTACCTCGGGCTCTCGCTGGACGCGAATCTGCTGTGGCCCCTGCTGCTGCTCGCGCCGGTCCTCGCGGTCGTCCAGGGCATCATCGTGCGGCGCGAGGAGGCACACCTGCGGGCGCGCTTCGGCGCCGATTACGCAGCCTATCGTGAGTCGGTCCGCCGCTGGCTGTGAGCCTCCGACTCGCCCGCGGGCTCGCGGATGGTGGCGGTGTAGATCGACGAGTCCGGGAGGCGGCGCAGGAAGGTCCAGTGGAACAGGATGCGAGCTCCCTCGGCGGTGGCCTGCAGGTCGCCGTGGCGATCGAACCGTCGGGCCGAGGTGGTGGTGGTCAGCTCCAGCAGGCGCGGCCGGACGTGACGGCGCAGGCGCCGGCCGAACTCCAGGTCCTCCATCGGCCGGTCGGTCCGGTAGCCGCCGAGCCGGAGGAACAGCTCGCGCCGCACGAACGGGGCCTGGTCGCCGTACACCACGTGGGTCAGGCCGGCCCGCAGGTTGTGCAGCCGCGCCACGCCACGCAGCCAGAGCCGGTCGGCATCGAAGCGCATCCGGAAGCCGCCGGCGAGTGGGTCGCCGTCGCGGTCGATACGGCGGAGCCGGGCGACCGCCCCTTCCGGCAGAATGGAGTCGGCGTGCAGGAACAGCAGCAGCGAGCCGCGCGCCGCGCGCGCGCCGACGTTCATCTGCGCCGCGCGACCTCGCTCCGAGGTGAGCACGCGGGCCCCTGGCTCGGATCTCGCAATCTCGACGGTGGCGTCGTCACTGCCGCCGTCGACTACGATCAGCTCGGCTCCGTGCGCGCGCGCCTGCGGACCGACGGCGTGCAGGCAGGCCGGCAGACGGACCTGCTCGCGGTAGGTCGGGATGACGATGCTCACCACGGACGCGCCCGTCGTGTCCGTTCGAGGGGAAGGCCGTGAAGAAGTTCCTGGACGCGAATCGTGAGCTGTGGGACGCCTGGGCCCGGGTTCACGTCGACACCGAGTTCTACGACGTCGAGGGCTTCCTCGGCGGCCAGTCGACGCTGAAGGAGCTCGAGATCGCCGAGCTCGGCGACGTCACCGACAAGAGCCTGCTGCACCTGCAGTGTCACTTCGGCCTCGACACGCTGTCGTGGGCCCGCCGCGGCGCGCGGGTGACCGGCGTCGACTTCTCGACCCACGCCATCGAGCTGGCGCGCAACCTGGCCCGGCAGGCCGGGCTCGACGCCCGCTTCGTTCAGGCCGACGTCACCGCTCTCGAGGGAGTGCTCGAGGAGTCGTTCGACGTCGTATTCACCTCTTACGGCACGATCACCTGGCTGCGTGACCTCGATCCCTGGGCCCGCTCGATCGCGGCCCGACTGCGCCCCGGCGGCACCTTTTACATGGCCGATTTCCATCCCTTCCTGGAGATGCTCGACGACGACGGCCGTACCCTCCGCTATCCCTACTTCCACCACGCCGAGCCCGATGCCTGGGACGAGCAGGGGAGCTACGCCGACCGGTCGGCCGACGTCCGCGGCACCGCGCACTGCTGGCGGCACCCGCTCGGCGACGTGGTGTCGGCGTTGATCGGCGCCGGGCTGGTGCTGGAGTTCCTGCACGAGCATCCCTACAGCACCTACGACTGCTTCCCCTACACCGAGGAGATCGCGCCCGGGCGCTACGGTAATCGTGGCCTGGAGGTGACCGGGCCGATGATGTACTCGATCCGCGCCCGCCGTCCGGGCTAGCCGCGGCCCTTCAGCTCTCCATGCGCGCTTGCATCTTGCGCATGCCGCCCAGCCAGCGGTCGTAGTCTCCCGCCTTGCGCTGCAGGTACTCCTCCACCTCCGGGTGGGGGAGGACCAGGAAGCGGCCGGCGGCCATCGCCTCCAGCACGCTGCGAGCGACCGCATCGGCGTCGACCGCCACCTCGGCGAGGTAGGCGCCGATCGCCGACTCGCGTTCGAACTGCTCCAGCATCTGGGTGCGGACGCCCTGTGGGCACAGGCAGAACACCTCCACGCCGCGCGCGCCGTAGGTGACCGACAGCCACTCCGCCAGCGCGACGTCGGCGTGCTTGGTCACCGCGTACGGCGCCGAGCCGATCTGGGTCAGCAGCCCGGCGGCCGAAGCGGTCATCAGGTAGCCGCCGCTGCCGCGCTCCAGCATCTCGTCGATCGTCGCCCGCACCGCCCACACGTGCTGCATGAAGTTGATGCGCCAGATCCGGTCCCACTGCTCGTCCGGCAGCTCGACGCCCCCCTCCATCGCGATGCCGGCATTGCAGCAGAAGAGGTCGATCCGGCCATGGGCGGCCCGTGCGGCTTCCACCAGGCCGCGGACGCCCTCGGCGGTGCCGACATCGGCCCGCACCGCCGTGCCGCCGACCTCCGCAGCGACCCGCTCCGCTGCCTCGCCGTCGAGATCGGAGACCACGACCGCCGCCGCCCCCGCGTCCCGAAAAGCCCGACACAGCGCCGAGCCGATACCGCCGCCCGCCCCCGTCACCACCGCGACCTTGCCGCCGATCTCCATGGTCTCCTCCCTAGGGCCCGACGCCACCCGGCGTCCGCGTGTCCCGACCCGCTAACCATAGCCGAATTCCGGGTGGAGCAGGCCAGCTGAACGATCTCCTACGAGGAGCAGATTCACCTGTATTTCAAGGGAAGTTCGTGCATTCGTATCGCTCTACGGTAGATTGGGATTTCGGGTGCAGCGAGATCTCTTGCCGACGGGGTTCCGCCGGGATTCCACCCCGGAACCCAGGTGCTACCTCGTACGCTGAAGCCACCACAGGAGACGGGGCGGCCGGCTGTCCGGCCGCTCTCGTAGGAACGCGTCGAGCGCCTTCACCAGGGCTCCCACCGTGGCCGGTACGCCCCGGGGGAACGCCCGGTTCGTCGTGAGCACGACTCCGCAGTGTTCCTTGCCGCCCGAGCGGTACTCGGCATCCTGCGGCAGGTAGTCGATGGCGTTCTCCGTCAGAAGGGTTCTCTCGCGCCGGCACGCTTCGGCGAGGAGGCCCGGGTCGCTCAGGCCGCGAAGCTCGACCTCGCCCCGGACCGCGATGACGTCGTGACCCGAGCCCGGAGTTGCTCGGCGATGCTCGGTGGGAAGTGCTCGTCCAGAAGAAGCTTCAACCGAGCACGTCCTGCTGGCGCTGCCAGGCAGCCTCGGCCTCGGCCGCCTCCCGGTCGACGCGGGCGAGCCATGCGTCGACCTCGTCCTGGTAGTCCGCGTAGTCGCCGACAGCGACCCGAACCTGGGACGATGGCAGCCCGAGGCAGCTCGCCGCCTCCTCGATGGCGGGCTCTCCTCGGACGGGGGAGTTCCGGACGACGCGGATGACCTCCCAGACGTCGGGACCTCCCGCGAGAGCTGGCCGCTTGCGCCGGGTCCGGGGCGGAACACCATGCCGGGGGTGTTGCTCCATCCGCAGTCCTTCGTCGACGAGTCGCTGGATCGGCGCCGTTCGGCTGTCGCCCGAGGGCTCGGCGGCCACGTCGAGCTGCTTCCTCGTGTCTTCCGAGATCCGAATCCGAGATCAGGTTGGCGCCGGCCATGACTAACTTGTGTAATATACTGTAATACATGTGACGTTGGCCCGTCGTCCACCTCGATCGTGACCAGAGCCGTCCTCCCGGGCGAGTTCGACGTCCCCCGGGCCTGCGCGTCGCGGCCGATGGGCGGCTTTCGCCGCCGATTCGCAGCGCCGCCTGCAACCCTCTTAGCCGTCCCTGACGGTCCGTAGGAGTCGCATGAGCGACGCAACGGCTGGGCCGAGTTCCATCGATGCGTCCGCGAGGACCTCCGCGACCTCGAGCAGGACTTGCGGACGCTACGCAGCTCCGTCGGCGATCTACGTGAGGACGTCGCCGACCTGAAGGAGGAGGCAGGCGTGTGGGGAGGCCTCGCGGGCTCGCCCCCCTCGGCAGACCTGGCTCTCGAGTGGGAGGGCCATGAAGTGACCCGGACGTACCCTCAAGGGCGGTCTCGCCGATGTCGTCCGGGAAGCCGGCGAGCTGGCCGCCTGTCTCCGGCTGACTGGCGAGGAGATGCAGGCGCTCCGTCTTGAGGTGGAGCGACTGCTCCGCTCGCGCGACACGGACTCGAAGGAGACGCTTCGCCAGGAGGTGGTCTCCCGCGAGCGCATCCTCGTCGCCGAGCTCCGGCAGAGCGACCGGTTCACGAAGCGGGCCTAGTCTGACTGTAGGCTACGGAGGGTCGTGTTCATCGGCTGGACTACGTCCTGGCGCCGACCCTGGCGCAGCTCGCCGGGGTGCCGCTCGTGCCGATCGAGCTGCCAACGGAGTTCTGGTTGGGGCTGGTCGGGGATCGCTGGGACCTGGACCATCGGACGGACTCGGGAGAGGTCGGTAGAAGCGATCGCTGGACACGGCTCGTGACTGGAGTCGTTGGTCCGCCTCTAGCGTCCAGTCGCCCTGAGCTGGAAGCCGTTCGCGCTCGTCGGTGCCGTGGTCGCCTCGGCGCTCGTGCTGGGAGGGTTGCCGGAAGAGGGCGTTACGGAGATTCGTGCGCCGCCTCTCGGGCTGGCATCCGTCTACGACATGAGGCAGTCTACTTGGATACGGTAGTCATGGCACGGGCTGTCGTCCTACCGGGACGGCAGCCCGTAGGCACCGACGTCCGCAGCCACGTCCATATCGATGACGTCCATTGCAAGTACTTGGGGGTACCTGCCCAACGCCACCGACAGTTGGTAGTCCCCAGGCGTAAGTCCACTTGGAAGACGGACGGGACACTCCCGCTCCATCACCTGGCCGGCGTCGAACCGCCCAGGGAGCGGGTTCGACACGATACACGTAAGATGCTCTGGCCACAGTCGGCTCTGATCATCCGCACGGCCCTCGATCCACAAGGCCAAGCCGACGGAGGTTGCCGTATTGTTGACCAGGCGGACCCGAAGGCTCAGGCGCTCTCCAGGGGAACCGGTCAACGACGTTGGCGATACTTGAACCAGCCATTCATCGAAGACCTTGTCGCAGACGTCGCCGACGAGATCCCGATCTGCATCCTCCTGCTCTGGGTTCGGGACAAGAGCGCAGTTGTCGATCGTGTTGGCCACTCCGTCCAAGTCGTCATCGGCGAACGAACCTTGGTAGAGCTGAGCAAGTCCCTCTCCGAAGAGACCACCGTCGTATGACGGAGCCCCAACGAGTACGTCTGGAAATCGATCCCCGTTGACATCACCCGCGGTTGCTACGGCCCTCCCCAGGAATGCCTGTGCCTGACCACCGAAAGCGGACCAAGATGGCTCGTCTTCGATGGTGCTGCCGTTGGCCAGATACACGAAGGCTGCCCCCTCGTTAGGCTCGCCGGACTCGAAGCCGAACGTGCCTACGATAATGTCGGCAAGTCCGTTCGCGTCAAGGTCGCCAGCCGAGGAGACGGAGAATCCAAGGGCGCCAAAGTCCTGCCCGCCGACGGCCGTCCAGCTAGCGTCCGTCTCCAGCCCTAGAGAGTGTCCTCGGTAGAGAAAGACAGCGCCCTCAGAGGAATGGCTGCCCGAGTAGTTCGATGCTCCGACTAGCAAGTCATCGTAGCCATCGCCGTTGGTATCCCCAGCGCCAGCCACCGAAAATCCGTACGATGCCCCGGAAGTGCTCGAGTCCGATATCCATGTTGCGTCCATCGACGGTCCATCGCCAGAGCCAAGATACACGTAGACTCGTCCGTCGTTGAAGTCGACACCGTCGTAAGCCCACGCCCCTACAGCGATGTCTCCGAACCCGTCCCCGTCGACATCGCCGATGCCAGCCACGGAGGCGCCGAACTCCGCACCGCTCTGTGGGTCGGAAACCGCCCAGGACGGCTCGTCGGAAAGTCCACTCGGAGAGCCAAGATAAAGGGCAGCAAGTCCGTTGACGATCCCGACCCCGTCGAAGAAGTGTGCTCCAACGACGACATCGTCGTAGCCGTCACCGTTGACGTCCCCGGCCCCGGCGACGCTGTCACCATACTCGGCGCTGCTGCGGTCGCCCTCCGTTTGCCAGGAGGCCGTGGTTTCGAGTCCTCTATCGGCTCCTGAATAGAGATACGCCCGTCCCTCGAACAGCTCTCCGTTGCTGAAGAGGGGGGACCCGACCAAGACGTCGAAGTAGCCGTCCCCGTCGACATCTCCTGCGCCTGACACGGAGTGTCCGAAACGGGCACAGAACTGACCCCCGACCTGCTCCCACGCCGGGAACGGGTTCAGCCCCGTTCTTCCGCCCAGGAACAGCGTCGCCTTTCCCTCGTCCGGGCGTTCAGTACCGAATAGGTCGGCCCCGACGACCACGTCGGAGTAACCGTCCCCGTCGACGTCGCCCACGCCAGCCAGCGATACGCCGTAGAACGCCGATCTCTGGTTGCCCTCGGAAGTCCAGTTCGGAACATCGGGAAGAAGAGGTGGGCCAGGCTTCGGCATCGAGGAGGCTGCACGTATCGTCGCGAGAACACTGAATACCAGGCCCATCATCAGTGTCGGGACCACCGTCCGAGAAGTGCGTAACATGAGTCTTCACCTTCCGTTCGTGCGCAGAGACTCTGGCCCGGCCGTCCGGTCATGGCTTCGGGTCGAGCGCCATCCTCTGTTGCACCCAAGCCAGGACGTCGGCATTGAAATCGGGATCGGTGGCGCCTGGCTGGAGTTCCAGGTCGGTGCCCGAGTACAGGGTCATCGAGTGTAGATCGCAACACTCCGGGGTTCGATTCCGGCGCGCCGGCCGTACAGGCCTCGCTTACGCCACGAACGAGCACTCTCCTGTCGAGAGTGCTCGTTCGTGGCTCTGTAAGTCGGGCGTACATAGGCACTAGCTGGATCTCGGCTAGTCGGCTCGATCGCGGCTACCCTAGCTCTCATGATCCTCGAGTTCAGCACGAGTCGGTTCAAGGAGACGCTCGACATCACCGCTCAGGTGGCCGAAGCGGTGCGTCGATCGGGCGTCCGCAGCGGTCTGTGTCACGTCATGGCGCTGCACGCGACCGCGGCGATCGTGGTGAACGAGAACGACGACCCGAACATCGGCGTCGACCTGATCACGGCCCTCGATCGCGCCATCCCCGATCATGCCGGCTGGCTGCACGACCGGATCGACAACAACGCCCAGGCGCACATCAAGGCGTCGATCCTGGGGCCTTCCGAGACCCTCCAGGTCGAGGGCGGCGAGCTGGTGCTCGGGACCTGGCAGGGGGTGATGCTGGTCGAGCTCGACGGTCCGAAGTCGGTGCGGCGGGTGTCGGTGCGGGTGCTCGCCGACGGTTGAGCCGCCGCGCTTCGCCGCTCGACCGTGTGGGCCGCCCGCCTCGAGTGGCGGAGCCGGGCCGTCGACCTCTCGTCGGGGGCACCCGTTCGAATCTCGTCCGTGCCGAACCGGGAACCCGGCGCCCCGGGAGGTGGCCGGCGAGCGCGCACCGATGGACGCGACGTCGCCCGTGACGCAGCCTGCCCGCGGACGACTGCAACCGAGGTAGCCGGGACAGCGCGGGCGCGCTCCCTCGCTCGGTACGGGCCGGGAGGGGTCACCCATGGGTCCGAGACGTCCATCCTTCGCGCCCGCGATGACCGTGGTCTGCCTGCTCGCCGTCCTCGGCGCGGTGACCGGTGCAGCCCCCATCGACCAGCAGTGTGCCGTTCACACCGGTTGCGGCCCGGGCGACGAGCCGGGCTTTCCCGTCACGATCGACACGCCGGGGAAGTACCTGCTCACGAGCAGCCTCCGGACCCGAGACGTTCGCGTCTCGGTGATCGAGATCTCGACGAGCCATGTCACGATCGACATGAACGGCTATTCGATTCAAGGTCCGACGGTCTGCCTGCGCGACGGATCGGGAGTGACGTGCGAGCCCGAGGGTTCGGGACACGGGATCCGGGCCACCGGTAGCAACATCACCGTTCGGAACGGAACGATCGACGGCATGGGTGGGTTCGGGATCCTGCTCAACGGTGGGCGTGGTTGTCGTGTCGAAGGGGTCCACGTGAGCTCCAACGCGGGGAAAGGCATCGATCTCCTAGGCGGCGGTATCGTCTCGGACTCCACCGTCGTTCGGAACGGTATGGACGGGATCTCGGCAGGCGTGCTCGAAACGGTCGCGATCGTGCGAAGCAACGCCGTCCAGGACAACGGAATGAACGGCATCGCCGTGTCCGACGGCGGCACGATCGTCGACGATACGGTCAGCGACAACGCCTGGAACGGGATCTTCTGCCGCCGTTGTACCGTGGCTCGGAACAGCTCGTGGGCCAACGACCTGGATGGAATCGAAGCCGAGGGTCTGGTCACCGACAACTACGTCGGCAGCAACGACGGCTACGGGCTCAGGCTCGAAGAGGAGACGGGCTACGCCGGCAACGTCGTCAGGACCCATAGCGATGCGCTGGGTACGGTCATCGGCGGAATCGAGATCGGCTCCGGAACCAACCTCTGCGATGGCGAGGCGTGTCCGTAGCGTTCGGTGTCGTCCGTCCGATAGGCGTGGAGCCCGCTCGTCAGGCGACCGGCAGGCCGTGCTTGCGCAGGGCGTGCGCGTAGACGTCGACGTAGCGCTGGGCCGATAGCTCCCAGCGGTGATCGGCCGCCATGCCGTTGCGCACCAGGTGGGTCCACAGGCGCGGATCCCGGAAGCACTGGTGCGCCCAACGGACCGTCTCCCGCACCGCCTCGGGCGACGCCTCGTCGAACGCGAAGCCGTTGGCCCGGTGTGGATTGTGGCCGTCGAATCCGACCACCGTGTCGGCCAGTCCGCCGACGTTGCGCACGATCGGTGGCGTGCCGTAGGCGAGCGAGTAGAGCTGATTGAGCCCGCACGGCTCGAAACGCGAAGGCATCAGGAAGGCGTCCGAGCCGGCCTCGATCAGGTGGGCGAGCTCCTCGTTGAAGCCGACGTAACCCCAGAAACGCCCCGGCGCGGCGTGCGACAGGCGGTGCATCTCGCCTTCCAGCTGATCCTCGCCCGAGCCGAGCATGACGAACCGTACGCCGTCGCCGAGCAGCGACCGGAGCGCGGGGAACACCAGGTCGTAGCCCTTCTGCGAGGTCAGCCGACCGATCATGCCGACCACGAAGCTGCCGTCGTCCGGATCCAGGCCCCCGGCCTGCAGTAGCTCGCGACGGTTGCGCAGCTTGGTATCGAGCGTCTCGGCGTCGTACTGGAACGGAATCCTCGGGTCGACCGACGGATTCCAGACCGAAGGGTCGATGCCGTTGGTGATGCCGACCAGATCGGCCTGGCGGAAACGGATCACCGAGTCGAGCCCGAAGCCTCCCTCGGTCGTGGCGATCTCCGAGGCGAACGTCGGCGACACCGTGGTGATCGCGTCGGCGGCCAGCAGCGCGCCCTTCATCAGGTTGATGCCGCCGCGCCAGTCGACGTACGGGTACGCCTCGAGCGGCAGGCCGAGGTGCAGGTATTGACTGCGCGGGTACATCCCCTGGTAGGCGAGGTTGTGGATGGTGAACACCGACACCGTATGGCCGAACAGCCAGTCGCGCGGCGAGTCGCCGATCAGCGCCAGCGGTCCGAGCGCGGTGTGCCAGTCGTGGCAGTGGAGCACGCGCGGGATCTGCTCCAGCCGTCGCATCGCCTCCATCGTGGCGCGCACGAACACCGCGTAGCGCAGCAGGCCGTCGTCCGAGCCGTCGGGAGCGGCGCCGTAGATGTGCTCGCGGTCGAAGTGAGGGTCGGAGCCGATCAGGTAGACCGGCACGTCGCTGTGCGGCAGACGGGTGCGCAACACCCCGACCTCGTAGCGTCGGTAGCCGAGGTCGATCTGGATCGGGTCGCACGCCAGCTCGGGCGACTGGCCGAGCTTGTCGAGCGTCTTCCAGACCTGACGGTAGAGCGGCATCCAGACCGCGACGTCGTGACCCAGGCTCGCCTGGGCGACCGGCAGGGCTCCGACGACGTCGCCCAGGCCGCCCGATTTGGCGAACGGCGTGACTTCGGCGCTGAGGTGTGCGATTCTCACGGGCGGAGCGTCTCCTGGTCGGCCGGACGGGGCCGTGGCCCGGTAGCATACCATCCGCCCGGCGCGAGAATCCCGGCCGGGCGCGCGGAGGGTGACATGCGAGTGAAGCACATCGTGATGTGGCGGCTCCGGGAGACCGCCCGCGGGACCGACCGTGGCGCCAACGCGCTCGAGCTCCAGCGACGCCTGCTGGAGCTCGACGGGCTGGTGCCCGGGATGCTCGGGATCGAGGTCGGGATCAACGTCGTCGCCGGCGAGGCGGCCGCCGACCTCGTGCTGCTGAGCGAGTTCGAGGACTGGGATGCGCTGGCGCGCTACCGGGACCATCCCGACCACCAGGCCGTGCTGGCCCTGGTCCGGGAGATCGCGGCCGAGCGACGGGTGGTCGACTACGAGCTCGACTGAGGTCCCGGCGTCGAGCGACGTGGTAGGATCTCGGTCCCTCGATCCGGCAGGAGGGCCGTCATGGCCGAAGCGACCCCCGACGTACTGTGGATCAAGAACCCCGACGAGGGGACCGAGACGTCGTTCGATCTCGACGTTCCCAGAGTGTGCATCGGTCGCTCGCGGTCGAACGAGATCTGCATCCCCGACCGTCAGGTCTCGCGCCACCACGCCGAGCTGATCCGCACCTCCGAAGGGTGGCAGATCGCCGATCTGGGGAGCAAGAACGGGACCTACGTCAACGGTATCCGGCTCTCCGTCCCGCGCGTGGTCGAGGCGGGAGATGCGATCGGCATCGGCCACGCCGAGCTCGTGGTCGGCGGCCAGCCGGACGTCATGCAGACCCGCTTCAGCGTCACCGAGGCGCCGGACTCGGGCCGGACCATGCACTCCATCGCGGTCGCCGACGCCTCCGACACGGCCCTCGGCCGGGTGCTGGTCCAGGCGGCCCGTCTGGTGGCCTCCGACGAGGCGCCGCGCGTCGTCCTGGAGCGGCTGATCGATCTCGCGTTGACGGCCACCGGGGCCGAGCGCGGCGTCATCGTGACGCTCGACGAGGACCAGAGCCTGCACCCGTACGCCTCGGTCACCCGCACCGGCACGGCCGACGTCAGCCTCAGCCGTCACGTCGTCGAGCGGGTGCTGAGCGAGGGGCAGGCGCTCATCGTCGAGGACATCTCCACCGACGCGCAGCTCGGCCAGGCCCAGACCATCATCGACGCCGGGCTGCGCGCCGTGCTCTGCTCTCCGCTCGGCACCGAGCTGCCGCCGCGCGGCATGTTCTATCTCGACAGCGCCATCAGCCGGGTGCGCTTCACGCCATCGCACCTGGAGGTCGTGTCGACCCTCGCCGGCATGGCGGCGGTGACGCTCGAGAACGCCGAGGCGCGCGTCCACGCCGAGCGCGAGAAGTTCCTGGAGACCCAGCTCGCCGCGGCCGCCGAGATCCAGGGTCAGCTGCTGTCGCCGTCGAACGCGAAGGCCCCTCCGGGCTTCTCTTGCGCCGGCCGCCACCTGGCCTGCTACGGCGTCGGGGGGGACTTCTACGAGTTCTTCTCCGGCGAGGGGGGCTACGGAGTGGTGCTGGCCGACGTCGCCGGCAAGGGGTTGAGCGCCGCCCTGCTGATGGCCAACCTGCAGGCGCACTGGCGCAGCGTGCGCGCCTCGGACCTCGGCCCCGAGGCGTGGCTGTCTCACCTCAACAGCGCGCTGGAGGCGACCCTGCCGTCGAATCGCTTCATCACCCTGGCGTTCGCCCTGTCCGACCCCGACTCGGGGCGGCTGGTGTTCGGCAGCGCCGGGCACTCGCCGGGGATCCACCTGCACGACGGCGAGATCTCGCTGCTCGAGCCGACCGGGCCGGTTCTCGGGTTGCTGCCGGACCTGGAGTACTCGGTGGTCGAGCGCCCGTTCACGCCGGGCGACCGGGTGATCCTCTACAGCGACGGGATCACCGAGCAGGCCGACGCCGACGAGGAGGAGTACGAGATGGAGCGGCTGACCGCCTGCGTCCGAAGCCACGGCACGCGGACCGCGCCGGAGCTGCTCGACCGGATCCTGAGCGACGTCGACGCCTTCGCCGGCAACGCCCCGCAGCAGGACGACATGACGTTGGTCATCCTGGGGCGCGAGGAGTAACCGGCGTCGGCCGGGTCGCGATCCGCTCGCGCAGGTGAGGACGACACCGTGGGTCCGTTCCAGATCTCGGGGCTCGGCAAGCTCTACGGCGGCGAGGAGCTGTTCCGCGACGTCGCGCTGACCGTCCGACCGGGCGACCGGATCGGGCTGGTCGGCCCGAACGGCTGCGGCAAGACCACCCTGATGCGGATCCTCACCGGCGAGGAGCCCGCCGACGCGGGGGAGATCGTCCGGCCCAAGGGGGCGGAGATCGGCTACCTCGCCCAGGAGGTCGAGCGGACCGCCTCCGGGACCGTGCTGTCGGAGGTGCTGGCCGCGACGCCGGCGGTCGCCGAGATCGAGCGCGAGATGGAGGAGCTCGAGGCGCGCATGGCGGTGGGCGAGCCCGACGAGGCCGAGGCGCTGGCGCGGCGCCACGGGACGCTGCTGGAGCGCTACCAGGCCCTGGACGGCTACGGCCGCGAGGCGCGGGCGAAGGAGATCCTGGGAGGACTCGGGTTCCGGGATCGGGACCACGAGCGCCAGCTCGGCGAGCTGTCCGGCGGCTGGGCGATGCGCGCCAGCCTCGCCCGGCTGCTGCTCGCCCAGCCGGAGCTGCTCCTGCTCGACGAGCCGACCAACCACCTCGACCTGGAGAGCCTCCAGTGGCTCGAGGAGTTCCTCGTCGCCTACCCGGGCGCGTCGATCGTGGTCAGCCACGACCGCTACTTCCTCAACCGGATGGTGGAGCGAACCGCCGAGCTCGGGCCCGAGGGGCTGCTGGTGTGCGAGGGCAACTACGACGATTACCTGGAGATGCGCGCCCAGCTCGAGGAGCACCTGCGCGCCCAGGACCTGGCGCGCAGCCGTCGGATGTCGGAGATGAAGCGGTTCGTCGAGCGCTTCAAGGCGAAAGCCTCCAAGGCGCGCCAGGCGCAGAGCCGGGTGAAGATGCTGGAGAAGATGGAGCGCCAGGCGGAGGAGATGGAGAGCCGGCCCGGCACCGCCGCCATCCGTCGTCGCGCCCCCCGGGCGATGACGCTGCGATTGCCGCAGCCGCCGCGCTCCGGGCGCTCGGTGATCCGGCTCGAGGAGGTCGACAAGTCCTACGGCGCCAACGTCGTCTACGAGGGGCTGAGCTTCGAGGTGACGCGAGGTGAGAAGGTCGTGCTGGTCGGGGCCAACGGTGCGGGGAAGTCGACCCTGCTGAAGATGCTCGCCGGCGAGATCGCCCCCGACCGCGGTCAGCGGACGACCGGGGCCAACGTCACCGACTACTACTTCGCCCAGCACCAGACCGACGCGCTCGACGTGCGCTCCACGGTGATCGACGAGATGCGCACCGCGATGCCGACCGAGACCGAAGGCGCCGTGCGCTCGCTACTGGGCGGGTTCCGTTTCTCCGGCGACGACGTCGACAAGGCCGTCGGCGTGCTGTCGGGAGGGGAGAAGGCGCGACTGTCGCTCGCCAAGATGCTCGCCCGCCCCTCCAACCTGCTGCTGCTGGACGAGCCGACCAACCACCTCGACCTCGCCAGCCGCGAGGTGCTGGAGCGCGCCCTGGTCGATTTCACCGGCAGCATCGTGTTCATCAGCCACGACCGCTACTTCATCAACCAGATCGCCACCAAGGTGGTGCGCGTCGACAAGGGCGGGCGTCTCACCACCTACCTCGGCGACTACGACTACTACGTCTGGAAGCGACAGGAGGAGGCGACCGCGGCGGAGGCCGCGCCGGCCCGCCGCGTCGAGCGCGACCGGGAGCCGAGCGCCGGC